>QFDT01000012.1:0-26786 GCA_003315915.1 Macrolepiota dolichaula | reverse complement strand
AAAAAAAAAAAAAAAAAAAAGACCTAGTCCAAAGCCGTGCCAGAAGATGGGCCACTGAGAAGTTGCCTCAGCAGTACTACCAGTCAATCCATAGTCCCAGACTAGAGAATGAAGTAAGCACCAAGTGGAGTCAAGCAAGACGGAGGTCTTCTCAATGTAACAACGGAGGGGTCATCTCCTGAACTTGAGTGACGCGCAGAGCTTCCAGGCAGGTGTTATATGGTAAGTCTAGTCGTCACTTAAGACGACCGAGGGAACAGATTTGCAACGTCGAACAATATCGATGAGAACACGCTGGTTAACAACAATACTAAAGCTAAGGTACACTGTACACTACGCTTCAGTATATGAGGCAGTATCGACATTTGTCCAACTAATCAATATACAAATACATGGTAAATAAGGTCCGCACATCGAGATCCCATCCCCGACCCTTTCACCGAGGTGTTGCTATCTTTAGTGCATGCATAATAGAGAGACTCGGCCTTTGACCGATCAGACGAATATAGAGAGAGGCACAGCTCTTAGGAATGATGGTGACAAGAATAAACAAGAAGAGAGAAGACTAGGGCAAGTCCAAGACGACGAAGAGAAGTGACATACTGTTACAGGATAGAGGAGACAATCGTAACAGCTGATGGTGTAATGGGAGGGAGCGTTGGGGCGACTGCACCCACAGCCGCCTGTGGTGGTGTTGCCACGATGGGGGAGGGGCCACGCCCGACTGATGGTAGCGCAATGGGGCCAGGTGTGGTCCTCGTTGCACTTTCCTCAGGGGCCGGCATCGGTACCCTCGTGGGCTCATCCTGCCGGTTGGTTAGTCTCTGTGAATACCTCATCTTTTGGGGTACTCACCTTTGCCAACCACTCCCGTTGGCATCTCACAAACTCCTCCCCATCTCCATTCTTCTTCCAGTCTGATACCAGCTGCATCAGCCACTGGTACTTCACGTATATGGCCTGGATCTCAGGGCCGGCGTCCTTTGCATGCACAAACGCATCGCGCTGGATGGGCGTCAGTCTTAGTACTCTATAAATATCATGGAAGTGGCACTTACCAATTGCCGCTTCCGTGCCTTCAACTCCAAAACCACAGTTCCAGCGATGACAGCTTGCCAGAGATCCCGGTCAAGCGTTGCCAGAGTGGTGTTGATGGTGGTGGGGGTGGGAGTAGACATTGGGGTTGGTGATTGCGTGGTGAGCGAGGTGGGGGAGAGGAAGAAAATTTTTTATTAAATTAAGCTTTTTTTCAATCATATCAAGTCCAACTAATCACGTGACCCAATCACAATTCCGGATCTCAACACCTTTCTTCCTTTTTTTATCTACCATAGCCACAAAAGCGGCCATGCAATCCAACACCCCAACCGCTTTCTCAGTTGTGCAAACCCCATCAAATGATTATGCCCTAGTGCCGACATTCCTCAAAGAGGCAACGGAGCTAGCCTTTTCATCGGAAGAGATGAAAAAAACATTCAAGGTCTCCGAGGCAGCAGGCGGGGTGAGTCATCAAGAGAATAAACCTATTTTGTGCTGATCGCTGATATGCCAATCGGTAGCCACAATCCATGGACATGGCCCTGGCTCAACTCATCCATGCTGGTCGGCTAATTACTCCACCAGTACCGGTCGGTCTGGTTTACCCGGCTGCTGACACACAATCTAACATATATATTTTATTAGGGCCTCACTGAACGGGAGCTTGTTGCTCTTCATGCCGAAATCAAAGCACTTCAACAGCAGGAAGGGCTGAGTTATCAAGATGCCGCCCACTGGTTATATCATTCTGAGACCTGGAGGATTCGGGAGATTGAATGTGCTGCCGATCGGGCACACAGCGTCCAGCAATACGCCAATACCCTCATTGAGGAGGATATCATGAAGAAGATTGAGGCTATTGATCAGGGTAGCACAGCCAATGCAGCAGCCCCAGTCAATGAGGAGGATATTGAGATAGATATTGAGGCAGATTGATGTTTTTCTTTTTCATTTTTAAATATTATTATTGTTTTTGAGGCTTTGTGTGGCGATGGCCGACCTGGTGTGCATGTATATCGGCCATTCATGTTGACAAAGCAGCATTAGCGCTAGTCATGCTCTCGTCACATGTCACATCACGTGACAGCATAAGCGCCATCACAGGCGCTCGGACCGGATCATTGACTCTGGTCATACATTGACCATGGAAGCATTGATCACATGAGGCTGTGCAGAATGAATACCTGCACGCTTCCATTATGCTACTTATTAATAGATCAATAGAGTAGCTGACAGTTCTCCACTTGCGTTCATTCTGCATCTGTCGATGGGCATGTCAGCGTAGTATGTAGTATGTAGATACCCTGGACCTCCTATGGTATATAAGGACCTTAGATACATCCAATTATGATAACTTTCTCTGCTCTTAACTCGCTCTCACACAAGCTCAAACCACACTAAGTTTTCAAGCTCACCACCATCCTCACTAGCAAGGCAAGTAGTTTCCCTATCATACACTACCATGTGTGCTCGTCGTACGCTTTGCTTTCAACAATTCATACAACATTGGCCATCCTGTGTGTCCATTCCCACAGGTCATTATTATTCCAAATTATATGTATATTATATTAATTTTAATCAGTCTCTCATGGTTGGCCCAGACCTGACACCTGCATCACCTGTTGCCGGAGTATATTTCATCTTGTACCGGCACTGCCGGCCATTCTTTGAGACTTCTGCATCACCGGTTGCCGGTGTATTTTTTACCTTGTACCAGCACTGCCGGCCATTCTTTGAGACTTCTGCATCACCGGTTGCCGGTGTATTTTTTACCTTGTACCGGCACTGCCGGCCATCCCTTTCCGCTCGATTGCCAGCGGGCCCGCTGGCCCCGTGTCAGTCGATACATTGTATGCGCCCGCTGGACCGTGCCAGTCGATACATTGTAGGTTGACTACCTGCCTGCTGAGCTGTGGCAATTGCGGCCTTCTTTTTCTTGCCACCACAGCAAGACTTCTTCTTTTTCTTGCCACCACAGCAAGACTTCTTCTTCTTCTCTTCCTCATTTGAGGACAGCTGATTTGGCTGGGGGTTCTTCAGTCTGGATCCCGAACTCTGACCCTGATTCTGACCCTGTCCCTGCGGAGGTCGCTGGCCTTGCGGCCGGGAGTGGTTCTGATTCTGGTTCTGGTTCTGGGGACCTTTCCCCTTTTGGTTCTTCCAGTTGGGATTCTTCCCTCCTGGGTGGACCCCAGAGAAGCAAGCAGCGGAGGTGGAGGATAATGATGTGTGGAAAGCAGCGCGGAGGGTATCGGAGACAATGTTGACAGTGAGAGCAGAGACGTTTGTTTGATACATTGTCTGTAACTGCATGCGGTGATATTCCCATTTGTCAGGAATCCTTTGAATAAGCATTATGGCCTGCAGGGCCTCGGTGATGGTGAGCTGTTGAGCTCCAAGGGCGTGGATGTGGTTATTCCATGCAGCAATCTCCTGAGTGAGATCAACCTCGCCGGAGAAGGTGAAACCTTGGATTGCATCAACGGATGCGATCACCTCAGGGATTCCTGCAGTGCCGAGGCGCATCTGGAGATCAGACCAGAGCGCTCTCGCCATTGTGTGGCTGTGTCTGCGGAGGTCACAAGACAGCTTATTTGTTAGGATTGTGAGTGTGGCGCAATTTGCAGTATGCCAGTCTGTAATGTCCTGGCTCTCCTCCTGTGTTGCAGCCTGGGGGTTGGCCAGGACAGGCAACGTGTACATGCCACGCATGATTGCGCCAAGAGTGGTCATGCCTTGACAAAGGGGCATGGTGTATTGGTTCATGACCATCCCAACTTCGTACTGCCATTCGTCATAGTCCATAGCACCTTGGAGGATGGGCAAAGTAGCGACAAGTGTGTGTGCCATTTTGAGTATCTGGAAAGAACGCATAAGCTTCTGAAGACAGCAAGTGAACGCGTCAACAAGCTATGGTCACCATAGACTCGTACATGGGCTTGCACAATGTCAGAGTAACGAGGAGCCCATGGAACATGGTTCACTCTGTCTAACAAGGTCATATGGACTGCCCTTGTCAAGCGGATTAGCTCGTGCAGATGTGCTGGGAAGCACCATTGCACAGAGCCTGTCGCTTGTTGTACAGACTATCCAGGGCCCATAACCTGTTAACAGCAGAATGTTGCATAGCGGTGTACTATGAGGTAAAACACATGCACTTACAGAGTGAAACTGTTAGTAAAGCTTGAAGGTGAGCTTGAGTAGAGCGAGTTGAATACACACGATGTAAAGAGCAGGAAGAAAGTTAATATTATGCATACTGGACAAAGTCCTTATATACCATAGTGATAGTCTGATGACTAAGCATCCACCCTAAGTATTCTACTGCATCACTCAACATGCAGACAAGGTGCAAGAGCAACACATACTAATCTATTTAAACTAATAATAGAAAAGAAGCATAATTGATGGCAATGCGGTTAGCACATAGCATCGATGTTGACAAGGATCATTTGTCAACGTACGGCAAGATCACAAGTCATGTGATGAAGAGCATGTCACGTGTTACTGTGTCAACATCAAGATTGCCAAGTTTGCAGGAGGGCCAGATCACGCCAAGTTATTCATTGCACACAACACGGTTGACAACAAGTTCTACACTAGACCCACCAAGAAGGACCTTGCACAATTCATTGTAGGGTAACTGTGTGGTCACAGAGCATAAAAAGGGGGTAATGTTATATTTCCTTGGGGCAATTGTGTACTATAATATCCACTCCACTCCTATCAGCACCCCACTTGTCATGGACCTATCTTCTACCTGCTACTTCTCTATCTGCAAACACTCCATTGTTTACTCAGCCTATATATCATTACTTACTCAACCACCATTACAGATACTCCAGTAGGAATATCCCAGTAGTATATATACACCTAGATACTTTGTTGTATTCCTTATGCTTTACCAACTTGTTTATTTCCCTTCTCTTCTCTCTCATCACCCTCAAGTCTTTACCACTTGTTGCAACCTGAGTTGAACACTTAGGAAGGTTGTAACAGGGAAAAAGGAATCAACCAAAATTGAGCGACATGTGTGATGTTCAGACAGGAGGTGTGGTATGTGTGGAGTGACTTGTGGTCAAGTCATGGTCAGCTTACTCCTCTTGGTCTTCCTTCCAGAAGGCCTTCCGAGGTGTGTCATCCAAGCATAAGCCCCTGCTCATCCAATTATGGCTACAGCCATGAATCCGGATTTGAGACTAATCTGACCAACATTAAATTTAAATTAAATTATATTAAATAGTCCTCGGATAAGCCAGGATAATCCAGTTAATCCAGATAAATCTGGTGATCAATGCTGTAAATAAAATGTTGCCAGCGGGGATTGAACCACACTCTATGCCAAGTGAGACAGCAATAAACCACTTACACCACAACGTCCTATAAACTCTTTGAATCTTATATATAGTTATCAGTGTCTATTTGTAAGAATGAGAACAAATAAAACATCTTTCATGCCTCCCGTCTGCAGCTATACATACCAAGCTACATGATGGTAAGAAAGAAGGCCAGGAGGCTGAGGCTTGGTATGCATGCAAAAACTAGGTTTAGGGCAGGCAGAGCCAGATTATCCGGCTTATCCCGGATTAATCTAGATTAATCCGGGATAATCCAGGATAATCCAGCTTAGATTAATCCAGGATAATTAATAAACATGAATACTTTTATTGTAGTCTTAGTTTACCATATTCACTATATATATAGAAATGTTACTATAATTTCAAAGTGATTGTTGACGTAGTTGGACCATTGTACACTTTTATCCATACAGGCTCCTTGCCTTATGGGTTCAATTCCTGCAGGTGCACAATTTTGCTTCCCATGCACCCAGATTAATCAATTTACAATCTGGATTATCTGGATTAATTGAGCTACAATACAATCTCTTATTTATATCTATTGAACTGTATATTTCTAATTCATATACAAGAATCTCAAATCCGGATTCATGGCTATAGCCATAATCTCGTTAATCGGATGAGCAGGGGTCCCTGATCCAAGGTAGGGATTATTCTTGTGGGAGGGCTTTTCCTGGACTTCTCCAGAAATTCCATGAGGGCTGTGATTCCATTCTTGGTCCTGAGTATATCTGGGAGGTACAGAGTTCTAGAGAAATCCCTGAGGATTTGTCTATGGGTTTTGTATCTGGGGCATGAGCATAAGATGTGTTCCCATGTTTGGATGTGTTCTCCACAAGGGCAGGAGTAGGTTTCAGATGGAACATGACTTTTGTTACAACCTTCCTAAGTGTTTAACTCAGGTTGCAACAAGTGATGTTATGGACCCAGGGACTCACGTCCTAGTTCCTGAGGGCCAGAACCTTCTCAGAGTCATCTCTGGGCACACCTCCGATTACAGGCTCACGCCTCTTCCCCCTGTCTACGATTGCAACGAGCTTAATGCAGTTCTACAATGAGCTATGCATGCGGCTCCCTACCGCCACATAATCGGAGACGGCGAAGTCCTTAGCACGTATCCAATGTGCTGGATGGCAGCCATTGAGAATGGATGGTGCCCCTATCCGGTCACGGATAATTGTACTACCTGGCGACATCCTTACATGTTCTATGACGAGCAGGAACTTCCTAGAGTTCTTGCTGCGCTCATCGAGTCAGGAGAATACGGGCATCACTATCCGTCGCAGCCTTGGCTGTTCGACGACGTGTCTGATGCTTCTTCTGACTCCTCAGAAGATGTACCACTCCGTGCTATCGCCTCCTATTACCAGGAGATGTCCTCGGAGATCGTCCCATACGATCTCTCGTCCTCATCCTCGTCCTCCTCGGCTTCCTCATCCTCCTCCACATCGCCTACGCCTCAGGAGTCCTCCACGGGCTTCCCCACCTCGTCCAAACGTTCTACTGTCTCAGAGAATGATGACTTGGAGTAGATAGAACGTTATAGTAGATCATGGACTACGATCTAGATACAGACTGACTCATTAGAACGCTCTGTAGTGTACTAGTAGTTTCTCTCTCTCGATTGATGACTCGGACAGACATTTATGACTCGTAGATACAGTAGCACACAACGACCTTGGACTTGCATAAATAGGCGTAGAGTACAGGATCAAAAACTTCAAGTTTTTGATTCTCTTCTGTTGTAACTTAACTGTTACCCGTCTAATCCAAGATTGGTCGACCTTAACTTCTAATCCTCTGAAGTTAACGGACCCATAGCTGCGACGCTTCAATGCCTATCGGTTGCTGGCTATACTTTGGTATCGTCACTTCGCCAATTCACCTATTAGCAGGCTGGTTAAGGATCTCGGTCCTTAATTAGCTAGGCGCCTCCTAACTTAGGTCTAGGAGCCCGCTGAACCATAACAAGTGATGAAGACTTGAGGGCGATGAGAGAGAAGAGAAGGGGAATCAATGAGTTGGTAAAGCGTAAGGAATACAACAGAGTAACTAAGTGTTATGAATATTATTTTTGATTCCTTTGACATCCTCACAGACATGATGGTAGTCGACGCACAATGGGAAGACTGGGAGTTTCATGACAAAGAAGAACTTAACTTGGGATAAACGGATGAACAACACCGGTGTAAGAGAATAGCTAAATTTAGAGACTTTGGACTCTTTGGAGCATGGACTCCCGCTTTTCCTTTCCTTTCCCTTCTTCCGTTTCTGTACTATATTTAACTACGGACCTCCGTCGTTCCCATTCTATGTTTAGACACGGACCTCCATTTCTCCACCTTCTGACGAACTACCATCTTTCAATAACTTGTACAATACACGATAAATAGCAAGCTTGTAAGTAGGTAGTTTCCCAATTCGAATCTTAGTGTTGTTGCTACTAGACAGCGTTCTCTTCTCGCTCCTAGTGTTGAGTTCTTCGAGCCCTAACAAGGCAAGAACTACCCGGTGTTCTCCCTTCCTCTCTCGACGTTGTCTAAGGTATTTGACATCGTCTTGGCTGTGACTTCAAGTCTGGTAGACTTGTTGTTCTTGCCACTCCTTATCTGCTGTTCTATCCGACCACAGCAAGGTCCTAGTGAAAGGGACCAGAAGTGTTGGATCTGTTGGGAGATCTAGCTAGCCTCGTAACGTCCAGTACGGGATTAACGTGCACTGCTGGGCAAGAGCTCTGGCGAAATCCTAACACTAAGTGTATATATACTATTGGTGTATTCCTATTGGAGAGTCTGTAATGGCGGCTGAGTAAGTGTTATGGTTCAGCGGGCTCCTAGACCTAAGTTAGGAGGTGCCTAGCTAATTAAGGACCAAGATCCTTAACCAGCCTGCTAATAGGTGAATTGGCGAAGTTACAATACCAATGTATAGTAAGCAACTGATAATGTTGAAACATTGTGGTTATGAGTCCTTAACTTCAGAGGATTAGAAGTTAAAGTCGACCAATCTTGAATTAGATGGGTAACAATTAAGTTACAACAGAAGAGAATCAAAAACTTGGAGTTTTTGATCCTGTAATCTACGCCTATTTATACAAGAAAGGCCATTTGTGTACTACTGTATATACAAGTCATAAGTGTCTGTCCGAGTCATCAATTGAGGAAGAGAAACTACTAGTACACTACAGAGCATCCAGTAAGTCAGTCTGTATCTAAATTGTAGTCCATGATCTACTATAACATTCTATCTACTCTGAGTCATCGTTACCTGAGATAGTAGAATGTTTGGACGAGGTGGGGAAGCCCATGGAGGACTCCTGAGGCGTAGGCGCTGCGAATGAAGACGAGGAGACTGAGGAGGATGAGGATGAGGATGAGAGATTGTAGGGGACAATCTCCGAGGACATCTCCTGGTAATAGGAGGCAATAGCATGGAGTGGAACATCTTCTGAGGAGTCAGAAGAAGCATCAGACAAGTCATCGAACAGCCAAGGCTGTGACAGGTAGTGGTGCCCATATTCTCCTGACTCAATGAGCACAGCAAGAACTCTAGGAAGTTCCTGCTTGTCGTGGAACATGTAGGGATGTTGCCAGGTTGTACAATTATCCATGACCGGATAGGGGCGCCATCCGTTCTTAATGGCTACCATCCAGCACATTGGGTATGTGCTAAAGACTTCACCGTCTCTGATTATGTGACGGTAAGGAGCTGCATGCATAGCTCATTGTAGAACTGCATTAAGCTCATCGCAATCGTAGATAGGGGGGAGAGGTGTGAGCCTATAGTCGGAGGTATGCCCAGAGATGACTCTGAGAAGGTTCTGTCCCTCAGGAACTAAGACGTGAGTCCCTGGGTCCATAACACAGCATCAGTGGTAGACACATTGGATTTCCCTCCAAATTGGGCTCCTGAAATCAGGTTGTGCCTCCCTGCAAGATAGGTGAGGCGGCATGCCACCACTTTCTCCAGTAGCTTCCCCATGCATTCAAGAAGAGTTATCAGTTGGTATGCTCTGGGCTGAGCATAGTCTGCTTTATTGGGTTCACATAATGCTACCACAACAGCACATCTCTATTGCCAAGGGTAATATCCTTTGCTCAGGCATTGTCTGATGAGCATGGTTATCTTGTCGCCCACATGGGGCCAAGCCCATTTCAACATGACATAACTGATCTGGCTTGCACCAGCTGCCAAGTTCAAGCTCAAAGAGAACAGGGCTTCACACACCTCTGTTTCAGTTACTTCTACAAAAGAGATTTTCTCTGGGTTCCTTGTTGTGAGGTCAGTTGTTACTGGGTTTGGAAGTGGGGGGGGGTTCTTGGAATAGGGTTTTTCTCAGCATCTCATACTTCTCCAGGTGTGATATTGCCAGTGTAATGCCTGCCCCTTGGTTGAGGGCTGGCATTGGGTAGTTTCTGTGTCCTGTGGTCCATTTTCTAAGTTTCCAGATGTCATCGGTTTCTGCCCCCTTGAGGACTGTGTTGGCTCATGTGGCTTTGGCATGTTGAACTAATCTTTTGAAGAAGTTCCTT
Source organism: Macrolepiota dolichaula (assembly GCA_003315915.1). NCBI lineage: Eukaryota > Fungi > Basidiomycota > Agaricomycetes > Agaricales > Agaricaceae > Macrolepiota > Macrolepiota dolichaula. The sequence continues at coordinate 16,858 of QFDT01000012.1, read as the reverse complement.
GATCTCTTGATCTTAAGTATGATGGCTTCATCTCTGGTTCCATATTCCTCTATGTGTGCAAGTTGGAGGTTGTGTAGGTGCCATGTGTGAGCTGCCACTTTGGAGAGGTCACTGTTCCACCAAGGTTTGGCAGTCAGGCGTGGTTGGTGTTTCTTTGCTGCCTTCTCATTAGTGGTGGTGATGATCTTGGTCAGTGTTGATGTCGCATCTTCTAGTTCCTTTATGCTTATTGTTACAACCTTCCTAAGTGTTCAACTCAGGTTGCAACAAGTGATGAAGACTTGAGGGTGGTGAGAGAGAAGAGAAGGGAAACCAACAAGTTGGTAAAGCGTAAGGAATACAACAGAGTATCTAAGTGTATATATACTACTGGGGTATTCCTACTGGAGTGTCTGTAACAGTGGCTGAGTAAGTGATGACATATAGGCTGAGTAAACAATGGAGTGTTCGCAGGTAGAGAAGTAGCAGAAGATGATAGGTCCATAACAAGCGGGGCGCTGATAGGAGTGGAGTGGATATTATAGTACATGATTGCCCCAAGGGAGTATAACACTTATGTCCCTGTCTAAGTTCATCAGGTTAGTTAGTTCTGCTTCAAACAGTTTTGTGGCATCCTCCAGGGCCTCAGTCTATTTCTTTTTGTCCATCTCTTTCATGTTATACCTTATCCCACAGCTGTTGTCAATGGGTTCTAGGTCATTGAATAGTGTCCATGTTATGGCTTGGTGGTTGGAGCCATAAGCAAACTCTGGGCCAGCCTTCCAGTCAGAGGGGATTGCATGCTGAATGGCTGGGCCATTGGCAAATGGGAGGTCAATTGTCAACAGTAGGCCTCTCGTTGAGTGGGGGATGTAGGTTGGAGTGTCTGGGGTGTTTTCTAGGCTATAGCCGTGTGTGGTGAGCCAGTTTATTATTGTGGTTGTTTTGGAGTCTGATATTATGTTGTTGCCTAGTGCCCATAGGTGGTAATGCATGTTCCAGTCACCAGTTACAATAACCAGTCAGTTTGTTGGTAGTGGGATCCTCCTGAGTTGAGCAGATGCTCTCTGCTCCCTCTGTGTTTTGTCATTGTAAAGGTTCACAATGGTGGCTGTTGGTTTCCCTGGAATGTTGACACTGAGTACCTGGAGGTCTCAATCTTGGGCAATATCAGCTCTTAATGCAACCTCAAGGCCCTGCCTCTGCTTGACATATACCATGACTCTGGGAGGAGGGTCATCTGGTTTTTGTGTTGTCACTGGTAGGATAGGGGTCCATGCTTGGTGACCTACAGGGCCTTTGTTGTTGTTAGGGGAGATCCTGTTCTACCAGGGTTCCTGTAGGAGTAGAATATTAGTTATGTTGATTGCTTCATTTAGGAGTGTGTATATTGTGCTCCCTTTTTTGTTACAGTTTAGTTGGATAATCTTGATGGTATTGGGAAGCAGGGGAGTGTAAGGTGTGGGCATACTATTCATCTCCAGCTATTCTCTTGGATCTGGTTTATTGTTTCCCTCACTGCCTCCATTGATACTTCATTTAGGTTTGCTTTCGCTGCCACTCTTAGGACATTATCAACAGAGGGGCCAGCAGCTTGGTTATTGCTTAGTGGGATGGCATTTGGTCCTGATGCTGGTCCATTCCCTTTGGCCCTACTCACCTGTTTTCTCCTGTCAGATGGGTTCTTGCATGGGTCGCCTAGTTTCCTGAGACATTCTGGGCATCTTGTCCAGTTTACTGGGTGGTTGTGTCTTTTGAGGCCAGCTGTAATGCAGTTGACACACAGGGTTCTGTTAGTTGTGTCTATCTGCATGTCATTCACTTGAAGGCCTGATCTGGATGGGGTGTTGGGGTGTTGGGTCTGGTGGTTTTGTTCCTTGTGGTTTTTCCTGCATAGTCTGCACCTTGGCTGTTCTTTGCATTGGGGGGTGCAGTGGTTGAGTTTCCAGCAGTTCTAGCATTGGGTAATAGGTGGTCTGTCACCCCATTTGTGGATGTGTGCAAGTTGTCCAAAGGCCACAAGGGATTTGGTTGTTCTGAGGAGTCTGGTGTGCTGATCAAACAAGTCTACTGCAAAGACTACAGACAAGTATGCCTGGTTCATGAGTTCTCCTTCTGACCTCACCCATTTTGGTAGCATGACTACATTGAGGGCTTTGTATTCAGGGTTAGCTTCCTGTAGGTGTTCATGGATGTACTGTGAATTGAATATTTCACCCATCTCGTGTGCTCCAGTCCTGATGCTACTTATTTCAATCTTGAACCATTTTTTGTCTTTCCTGATTCACCAGACCTCCTGGGTGCTACAGCATTAACCATCCCATCTGTGAATGGTATGACTTCTGTGGCTGTTTGGTTGGATCTTGTGAATGTAATGCAGTTGCCTTGTTGGTTTCATTTAACTGCCATGAACTTTAGTTGCGCAGGGGCGCTATTGGCTGCTAGAAGGTTGTTCAGGTTAGTGACTATCTTTGCATTGTCCAGCCTCTTGTTGGCTGGTGGGGGGTCATTGAATGTGATCACTAGCCGGCATGGGTGGTGAGCCTTGTTTGGGTTGCTGGGTGTCTTCTCTGGCAGCAGTCCTAGGCCTCAATTCCTGGGGTTTCCCTGAGGTGCATTGTGGCTGGCCACATTGGCATAGGATCTTGGATTGTGGATGCTGGTGTCAAGGCCATTACCAGAGGGGTTGGTGTTTCTTACATCTCCAGATCTGTTGCTTCTGTTGTTTCCATTGACTTTGCTTGCTATTCTCCTGACCTTGGTGGCTAGGGACTGGAAGGCCTTGTGTATTGGGTCAGGGATGGCAGGTGGTTGGTCTAGCTTTTTTCCAGTTAGTAATTCATGTGTTATGGACTCAACAACGAACCCCTTACATTGGCTATACAAGTGGCATCTCAAATTGCTCAATATTCTGGACTATAAAAAAGTACCAGGCCGATCTACCTCTCCACATGGAACACCCCCACCCCCTCAGTACAAGTCCCAGTACCTTAATGACCACCTTCACCAGGTATGGGATAATTCCCCCCTCATCCATATCTATCAGCACAGACTCTACAAGACCACTATTGCTCGGCCCACACTCACCAGATCCAACAACTACAGATGGAGGCAAATTGTTGGAGATACCTCCTTCACCCACCCATACCTGTTGGGCTGACCCTACAACCTCCGCTGGACTGACTCCCCTGTCAATCTTCATATCAGCCACTTCTCCATATCATCATCACCTTTGGATCAAGAGAACTCCAATAGTACAGATTCTGTAGATCTGTTGTCTTCCATTTCACAGCAGGCTTCCATTCCTGGAATGCCATCCCATTCCGATGTCTCTTCCAATCCCATAAGTAGTGTCTCCTCCTAGTTAGCAATGGACAAAATAGTTAAGTAAAAAGTATTCCGAAATGTATAAATACTGGACTGTTCTGTAGTTGAAGCTTCAGCTTCAACCTTTTCATTTACCTGCTCCTTTCTACTCTTGTCCTATTGAATACAACTCTGTTGTTGCATTCTCTCGAGTGAACTTAGCATTCTTCTGTTTGTCAACAGCAGAAGATATTAGTCTCTGTTCAGTACTCAAGGACAACTAGTGTTGTCAGCCAAAGGTGATTGTTGAAGTGATCCTTCAGTGTTGACTTGTTAAGACTCAAACACCAGATGTTGGAGCAGACGTTGGAGACGGAGCAGAGGGGGCGAGACCTTGGCTTCAACTTATGTGTTGCACCCTTCTCAGTATCACAATGGTCTCACTTGAGAACCAAGGACAGAGAACACCCAAAGACAGAGGGTTGTCCAAAGACGGAGGAAGGAAAGAGGGAGAGAGAGAAAGATGGAGAGTGTCTGAAGACGGAGGCGAACAGACGGAGGGTTCGGACACAAGTTAGGAGAGGAAATCTAAGTCAATTATCAGACTGGAGAATACAAACATAGTAGACTAGGTTTATATACTGCAGTGGATAAAAGAGTAGTACTAATCATAAGGTCTACTAATGACGTACTACATAGGATAATGGACAAAGGAATAGATAGAGACAAAGGAAAACAAAGAAAGAAGAAGTTGTAGCTAACATGTGGGCATGGAGCGAATGAGTAAGCTATGGAGGGAGCTCGGAGGAATGGAGGAGATAAGAGGATCAGATAAAAGATAAGACGGATATGGAAAGTCCGGGAAATAAGAAGAAAACTGAACAGCCGAGGTTGCCAGAGGAATGGCAACCGAGATCCCCAAGTGGTAGAGAGGAGAGAAGTCCGTGGGGATAGGAGCAGAGAGGTGGTTTTGGACCGACAGAGAGCTGTGGCTGAATAGTGGCACAGAAGCTGAGGATCCCGTTGCCATGGGGAAAGCTTAATGGACAGCGGAGGTTGTCTGGAAGATCTTCGGACAGGTTCCTAACATGACTAGCCTAGCAGCCATCTTCATGGTGCCCTCTAGGTGAACCATAACATCATGTATGTGTGAGAGGATCTGTGGTATCTCATTTTTGGCAGCCAACTGTTCACCCTTCAGGCTTATGAGGTTTTCCATGGTTTTTCTAGCCTCTTTTACAAGGTTGTAGAGTTTTGCCCTTAAGGCTGGTGTAGACATGCAGTTTCCTTGGTTGGGGGGGGGGAATTGGGTTCTGGTATTCAGGCTGCTGCGGCTCACATTTATGGTGCGTAGGGGGGTGGGAGTGGTGTTGGCATTACCAAACATGTTATTGTCCATCCTATCATCCATATCATTGTCCTCATTTCCAGGTTCCAGAGGTGGGAAGAAACCCATAGGGCCTTCCTTCCTTGGTCTCTTAGTCTTGGGGGTTGACTTGTTCCTCAAGTTGAGAAAGGTGTTATACAAGAGGGGTTCCTGAGTGGGTTCTCCTTGCATTGTGTCCACATTAGTTGGCAACCTTGAAACCAACACATGCAAGTGTTTGCTTGGAGTAGGATGTATATTGGGGGGTTGGCAACCCTCATGGGGGTCACCCAAATGAGTGCATGCCATTTTTCACTGTGAGAAAGTTGGCAATGATGGGCATGAGAGAAGAAGAAAGGTCTGTTATGTATTTTGAAAGGAAAGGCAGTGTTCATGGTAGCTTTGGCCTTGGGGCACCACCACCTGTTGATGGTCAAGCATACCTGGTTGCCTTACTCTGCTTTACAGAATACTGCAATGGCTGATGATTTGTAAAATTATAATAGGGGGCATCAAGGGAAGGGGTGGAATGCAGAATCATTCAGGTTTGATTTTTGGCCTATTTTGGTTATGAGTGTTAAATCTAATAGCATTCAATGGCTTAACTTATGGTCTGCACCAGTGGCAGGAAAATAAGAGATTCTGAATGCCCAGGAGATGTACAGGCATTTACCTTTCATTACAGTGTCCTGTTTGTTGAGTGCTTGGGAGATCAGCTGGATTTTTCCTGGTGTCACTAAGAAGCAGGTTTGAGGTGGGTGACTGCCTGATTGCAACCTGTTGATTAAGTATATATATGGCAGTTTCTGCAAGCTGACAGTGTACCAATACCTATCTGGCTTTGTTTCATAGAGGTAAGTTATTGATGAGCCAGTGATTTTGTACTAGTTGTAAGATGATGATATGGAGTGCTGATTTGAGTGGGTAAGGTTGTGGCTTCCAGCACTACTTGGTGCTTGACAATGATTCATTTTATTGTGTGAATCAGACCTTTGTTACAACCTTCCTAAGTGATCAACTCAGGTTGCAACAAGTGGCAAAGACTTGAGGATGATGAGAGAGAAGGGAAGGGAAATCAACGAGTTGGTAAAGCATAAGGAATACAGCAGAGTATCTAGGTGTATATATACTACTGGGGTATTCCTACTGGAGGGTCTATAACGGCGGCTGAGTAAACAATGGAGCGATCGCAGGTAAAGAAGTAGCGGAAGGGTGACAGGTCCATGACAAGCGGGGTGCTGATAGGAATGGATGGATATTATAGTACACGATAGCCCCAAGGGAATATAACAACCTTGAGGTGGGGGCAACATTGACTGAGCTCCCACAGCACTTAGGCAGCAACCTGACAAAGAGAGAGTTAATAGGTGAGTGAACTGTCACAGTTTGCTTTCATTGTTGATGCTAATTCACCCTTAAGCACAAATGCCCTGGTATGGGAAACAAAGTTTTACTGAAATCCTTTACTTTATTTCTACAGACCTCTAGAAGTTGTGGAACAATACAACAATGTTTGGACCCTTCCCAAGGCTCCATGGAATTGATTTCACTGCACACTGCACCACTGGATTGTTCTCTCAAGATATTTGGCATGACCCACAGAGAACTTCACCAGATATCATACATTTTCTTGTTGGAAGGGATAAAAAATGGCCACAATGTGAAGAATGGGCCAAAATTATCTTGGCCACCAAAACATCCACAGCTATCTTCACTAACCCACAGTTACCCTTACTAGCCCAAACAATAATTGCTTTTGTCAGCCACCTGGACACCAAGGATTCTATTCACTGACTTCAATGGGTCCTCAATCTCCTCAACACTTCTGATAGCAACCAGCCAATGGTTCTGAGTCTGCTACAGAGGAGAAATATTGCTGATATTCCACAAGAAATACATCTGCATGCTGATCTTGTCCTGGCATTATTCCTGCAGTAGAAACCCATCACTGTAGTGTTCTGGCCAATCAAATTGCTCTCTTTCTTGGCCTGGAAATAGATATTGTTGAAAAAGTGCTTTGTATGTTTTACCCCATTGTCCTCCACCATTCCCAATAGGTAGTTACAGACTTTGACTTGTCTGATCTGCTAAACTATGTAACTGACAATAGTGCTGATAATGGTCAATGTGAATTACCAAGCCAATATGGAGCCATGATACTTCTGGAAACTTGGTTGGAGGTATCCATTTGATATATTCAGTGGTGTGGCCATGTTCTCAAGACAGGGAATACAACATTACTAGGTGAATTTTCATGACTCAGTGTGTTTTTGAATAAACTGATTAGTGCCTGTGTTTTCAGATCAGTTGGTGACAGCAGACAATCATGTTAAATCATGTGAAGGTGGTGCAAAAGCCTGTTTGGGGTTGGTACTACTGGCTGGCAGCCAATGGATAGCTTGTGATGAAGTGACCAGAGAAAATGCTCATAACCTCATTGCAGAGCTCAGAACATCATGTTTCTTCAAGATGTCAGTGTTGCATTGTAAATTCAGAATAGCCAATTATGTATTTATGAGGCAAAATTCTGCACCCACAAGAATTGAATCCATGAGCTGGAGGAGTAGTGTCAGTGATAACATATAATGATCCAACTATGTCAACTGTCACATTAAAATCTTTTTAAGATTTAAAAATATATGGTGAATAAACTAAACTAAAACCACAAAAAAATATTGATGTTCATTATTCCAGGTTAAGCCATATTATTAACTGGACTAATCTGAACTAACCTGGGAGAACAAATAAAATATTTTTAATCAGGGATAATCCAGTTGAATCTGATTTAATCCAGGATAATCCAGCCAACCTGACCTGCCCTAAATGTTATGGTTCAGCGGGCTCCTAGACCTAAGTTAGGAGGCGCCTAGCTAATTAAGGACCGAGATCCTTAACCAGCCTGCTAATAGGTGAGTGACAATACCAAAGTATAGCCAGCAACTGATAACATTGAAGCATCGCAGTTATGAGTCCTTAACTTCAGAGGATTAAAAGTTAAGATCGACCAATCTTGGATTAGATGGGTAACAGTTAAGTTACAACAGAAGAGAATCAAAAACTTGAAGTTTTTGATCCTGTAATCTATGCCTATTTATACAAGTCCAAGGTCGTTGTGTACTACTGTATCTACGAGTCATAAATGTCTGTCCAAGTCATCAATCGAGCGAAGAGAAACTACTAGTACACTACAGAGCGTCCAATGAGTCAGTCTGTATCTAAGATCGTAGTCCATGATCTACTATAACGTTCTATCTACTCCAAGTCATTGTTACTTGAGACAGTAGAACGTTCGGACGAGGTGGGGAAGCCCGTGGAGGACTCCTGTGGCGTAGGCGCTGCGGAGGAGGACAAGGAGACCAAGGAAGATGAGGATAAGGATGAGAGATCGTAGGGAACAATCTCCGAGGACATCTCCTGGTAATAGGAGGCAATAGCATGGAATGGTACATCTTCTGAGGAGTCAGAAGAAGCATTGGACAAGTTGTTGAACAGCCAAGGCTGTGACGGATAGTGATGCCCATATTCTCCTGACTCGATGAGTGCAGCAAGAACTCTAGGAAGTTCCTGCTCGTCATAGAACATGTAGGGATGTCGCCAGGTTGTACAATTATCCGTGACCGGATAGGGGCGCCATCCATTCTCAATGGCTGCCATCCAGCACATTGGATACATGCTAAGGACTTCACCGTCTCCGATTATGTGGCGGTAGGGAGCCGCATGCATAGCTCGTTGTAGAACTGCATTAAGCTCATCACAATCATAGACAGGGGGGAGAGGTGTGAGCCTGTAATTGGAGGTGTGCCCAGAGATGACTCTGAGAAGGTTCTGTCCCTCAGGAACTAGGACGTGAGTCCCTGGGTCCATAACACTAAATCCAATTTTTGCACACATACCAAGCCTCACAGGTCAGATCAACCAGATTATCCTGGATTATCCCCAATTAAAAATATTTTATTTGTTTTCATTCTGACAAATAAACACTGATAAATATATATAATATATAAAATTTATAATGGATCTTCTGGTGTAAGTGGTTTTTTACTGTTGACTTGACATAGAGTCTGGTTCAACCCCCAGTGGTAACATTTTACTTACAATGCCAATCAGTGGCTGTATCTTAGATTTATCCTGGATTTAGCCTGGATTATCCAGAATTATCCAAGGTCAATTTAATATACTTTAATTTAATTTATATTCATTTAACGTCTTTGAGATTAATCTCGAATCCGGGATTCATAGCTATAGCCATCATCGGATGAGCAGGGGCTTATGTTACCGCAGCCCCCTGAGCTATTTTTATTCGATTCATCCTCCTACCCGAAGACGATGACTACCTGACTAATCAGATCGCAGGTGACTGAAGGGAAAGCGGTGGCAGCTCAATGACTCAAGTGAGTGGGTACACTTGTCAATCAAAGCTCTGGTATTGACGATGGGATGACGAGGATTTGATAGGAGGCGAGTTTTTGAGAGATGGGAGAGAAAAGACATGACAGGAAAGTACGAGGTGGTGGTTGCTGGCAGAGAGGAGGAAAAATCATACGATGAAGGAAATTTTCTGTATTAGGTATATGAATTGAAGTCAGAGTCGGAACGCTGTCGAAAGGCGGGTATGTACTGAATGGTCGATGCAAGAGATAAGCGGAGGGATTATTCACTGAAAAATCCATTCTGAAGATCAGGTTCAATGCCGGTAGTACGGTATGGGTTCCGTGCATTATCACACTGGTATCCTCTGACAAAACGCTCGGAATCGAAAAATACTCTGCATCAGGACCTTGGCCAATCATCCCGAAATGGAATGTCTTTCCGGAATACGGTTGCCGGGGCAGGTCAAGGGAAGATGAGACGGCATTTTCCTCATTCCCATCACTAGTCGAACACAGGTTTCCTTGGCGTCAAGGAGGGATATCGGCGTGCATCAGATCCTATTGATGATGTTTCAACCTCACACCTTATAATGTCCTTTTGAAGGTTTCTCCCGTTCCTCAGCTCTCGCAATGCTATTGAAGTTTCTGAAAAGCAGTCCAGACAACCTTGAGATCAATCAGTCTGTTCCTCCCTTGACAGCACGGAGGACCATACAGATCGCTGGTATGCCCTTTTCACCCTAGGCCTTCCGTCCACAGATTCACCCAAAATGATCAGGAATATCCATTGTGTTGTCTAAACCAACAAACCATACACTATATATCAAATTCAGCATCGATGGCACAGACTTCCCGAAGATGCCTTATGTTCATGACGCCGATATGCCTCACACTCTCGAAGAACCTCTCCGATGGTCATTGAACCCCTTCTTGTGAGTGCCATGTTCATATATCTGATCAGGCAGCCATGCCTAACCCCCATAGGAACCTTCAAGAGGGGTCTCACCTAACTGTCCGACTATGTAAACAACGTCGCGTAGCAAAGGATACTGTTCTGGCACGGCTGATAACCAGCTTTGACGATGTGCGATCGCATTTAGACTCTATGACTCCAGACCACTATCTCGGTAAGTTAGTTCAGGCATTGTTGTTACATAACTCAATTTGTTGTACAGAGTATCAAGTGCACACCGATCCTAAAATATGGCTCGACGTTGCTGCAGTATGCCATCCAGATCATAGTCCTTGGAGGTGCTGAGATCATATATGTATACAGGGACCATATGCCTTACAGACAAGCCTAAATGCTGCCGTACAAAAGTCGCAGGAACTCATGAGCGTGTTGGACCACTTGGGCAAGGCCAAAACGTTTCTAATGACAGTCCTGGAATTATCGACCGCTCTCAGCGAAGTAGGTCCCCTCTATGCGGTGAAATGATGGATCCTAATAATACTAGTTGGACTCCATTGCCAAGGCTGTGTTGGGTTGTGTTAATGTCATAATTGACGTAAGTCACAGTCTTTGTCAGGAGGCGAATACTCAACCGTCGGCGTAGAAACTTAATGCTCAAGATCAATGCGAGAAGCTTATCCTCGACCTCGCTGAGAATATGGCGAAGACAATACAATACATCCAAGACGTAGAGCAATTCGCCCGTTTGACTCAGCTGAAGCAAACAATTGAAGAAGTTTTCCCCCTGCTAGAGGAAACGCAGAACTTCATTCTGTTGCTAACAAGTAGAGGCGGTATGGGTGAGTACCATTCCTAAAATATACTTATTACGTTCAACATTCATATCTGTATTTCCCTCAGCCAACTTCCTCAAAGCTGACTCCATGCAAGAAAGGGCCGAAAGTCTTAGGAAACGTTATGACGTCTTCCAGAGACAGTTCGATAGAGGGATTGCAATTGACGCGGGGGCAAAGACAGAGTTATTGTTGAAGTTAACCAGTAAGTCACTTTCACGATGACTCAACACGTCAACTCATAGACATGAATAGACATTACAAAAGATGACGCGATCTTGAAGCAGCTTCGGCCTCGAGGAATAGAAAGTGGACCACTGACTACTGAATGTTTAGAAGGCACTCGCCAGACTATCCTATCCTACGTCGACACCTGGATCAACGACTTCGCTGACCCAAACATCCTTTGGATCCGTGGTTTTCCAGGCGTAGGCAAATCCACTCTCGCGTCAAGCATCGTCTCCCGTTTGCGAGCTCAACATCGTCTTGGCTCATATTTCATCTTTGACAAAGCCAAAGTCGTACTCGCCACTCCAAACGTTCTGTGGCGTTGCGTGGCCTACGATCTTGCACGGCAGTACCCCTCGGCAAGGAGATGCATCGTTGAAAGACTAGAAGAGGAAGAAGTCGAAGTGAATTCATCCAATATCAAGACTCTATTTAGAAGCCTTATTGAAGAACCTCTGTCAGAATCCACCGACATCCCGTCAGGACGCCTTCCAGTGATAGTGGTCGATGCCCTGGATGAGTGCGGTGGTTTACAAGGTCGTCAATCGGAGGACCGCGAGGACCTGTTGGACACTCTTAAACGTTGGCCTCGGCTTTCCGGGAGATTCAAACTCATAGTCACGAGCAGAGAGGAAGACGATATCGCTAGTACCCTCTCCCCCCTCAGCATGATTCTCAATATTTCATCTGGAACTTCCGTGAGCTCCCAAGCATCCGATGATATTCGTACATTCCTTGTACATAGATTCCACAAAATTGCGAAAGGTTATCCAGATTCCCTTCCCTCGGATTGGCCAGGCCCTGTTGTAATTAATACCTTGACCGCACGTGCTGCCGGACTTTTCATCTGGGCAAAAACCGTCACGGAGGTTGTCAACTCTGGAGAGCCACAAACGCAGTTGAAGGAAATTATGGAACATAGCTCCGAGGTGGGCGATATGGGGATTTTATATTCTTGTATTCTCCAGACGTCCTTCAGACTCCCTGGCCCAGAGGTCCTCAATGCGTTCAATATGCTCGTCGGTGCGATGGTCTTGGCGAAACGACCACTCCGGCGTGTGGAATGCATCGATCTATTGAAGATCGAACCTTCAATGTTGGATTTCATACGTAAAGGACTTAGGTCTGTTATGGAACCCGGAAATACTCTCCGGTTCACTCATCGGTCTTTCGTCGACTTTCTATTATACTCTGATAAATGCCCACCGGAATTTGTCATCGACGTGACAAAACAACAACACAACCTGGTCAATGCGTGTTTACACAATATGTCTGCCAAGCTGTGTTTCAATATCTGCGACTTGGAGAATTCAATGCTTCGAGATGTAGACGTTCCGGATATTGAAACAAGGATCAAGAATGGCATTCCAACCCATCTATCATATAGCTGCCGGTATTGGGCTGACCACCTATCGAATGTTCCGCTCAGCACGAACTTGATGGTGATGGTCAAGCAGATAGTTTATGATCAATTCCTGTATTGGTTAGAGGTGATGAGTTTGTTGAACGAGTTGAACGTGGTCGCACCTATCTTAAATATGGTTCTAGAATGGTCGGAAGTGCGTATTCTCATGACCCTTCTGATAGTGGCCCCGGGTATTGAATTTTAAATGTAGGCTGAAAACGACGAGAGCTTCACTGCCTTCATCAACGATGCCCTTCGCTTCATTTCCGCGTTCGGTTACGCAATTGGCCAAAGCACACCTCACATCTACATCAGCGCCCTTCCCTTTGCCCCGGCCAACTCTCAAGTAGCTCAACACTTCCTACCCAAATACACCAGAACCCTCAAACTTACTGCCGGAAAACCATTCAACTGGCCTTCTATTCTTTTTGTCTCAGAGGAACACACCCAAGCTGTCAACTCTGTCGCATTCTCCCCAGACCAAGAACACTTCGTCTCCGGGTCAAGCGATAAGACCATATGTATCTGTGACGCTGACACAGGGAACCTCGTTGCAGGTCCATTTGAGGGACACGAAAGTTCTGTTGCGAGTGTTGCGTTTAGCCCGGATGGCTCGAGGGTGGTTTCCGGTTCGGACGATTTGACGGTGAGGGTTTGGGATGCGGAAAGTGGTGATGAGTTGATGTGTTTGCGCGGGCATGAGAATGTGGTCACCTGTGTTACATATAACCATGACGGGAAGAAAATCGCGTCGGCATCGTATGATGCGACCATCAGGTTATGGGATGCGAGTTCTGGGGAGGATGTTGGGGGTTTATTCAAAGGACACGAAAGTGGCATTACGTGTATCAGCTTTTCAAGCGATGATCAGTTCATTGTTTCCGGTTCCGCAGATCGGACTGTGAGGATATGGGATGCTGGTCGTGGGGAATGTGTGCGTGGCCCGTTTTTTGGGCACGTAAGTACAGTGAACGCGGTAGTCTTCTCCCCCGACAATTTGTTCGTGGCCAGTGGGTCGGAAGATGAGGCTGTACTCATTTGGGATGCCGGGACTGGAGACCTGGTTGGTGATCCATTGGAGGGGCACACGGACGCTATAACCTCCATTGTGTATTCAACTGACGGAAAGCTTTTGATCTCAGGATCTCATGACGAAACTATCAACGTGTTCGATCCTTTCACAGGCGACTTACTCTTCGGGCCACTGTTTGGACACACGAATGGTATCACATCCATCGCACTATCGCCAGATGGGAAGAAGATTATATCAGGTTCGCGGGACGAGACTGTCAGGATGTGGGATCTGAACGCAGAAAATTTGGAGGCCTTCCCGATGGCTTACCCGTCCGTTCGAAGGGATGTCCACACTGACAACGTGACTTCTGTCGCATTCTCGCCTTGCGGTACGAAGCTAGTGTCATGTTCGGACGATGATACCATTCGCATTTGGGATGCGGATACGGGCGAGGCTATTTTAGAACCCTTTAAGGGACATTCAAGTTGGGTCAATATTGTGAAGTACTCAGCTGACGGAAAGCTGGTAGCTTCGGGTTCGGATGACCAGACGATCCGTATATGGGATGCCGAAACCGGAGAACCTGTGTACAAGCCTTTGGAAGGACATCGGAGCGGTGTTACATCTCTCCACATCTTGCCATCCAATGAACGGTTGTTGTCGGGATCGTATGACGGAAGTGTGCGCATATGGGACATTGAAACTGCAGAAGATCTTTTTGGCCCATTATACCACCACTCGAGTTGGATAACATGCATTGTCGTTTCACCCGATGGCGACAAGGCAATCTCATCTTCACATGACAAGACAATCAAAATGTGGAGCACGGAAACCGGCGAGCTAATTCCCGTATATTTCCAAGACCATGTTGGCCCTGTTACCTGCGTTGCGTTCTCACCGAGCGGGAAGCTTATCGCCTCTGGGTCAACTAACGACCATGATACCATCCAGATTTGGGATGCGGAGACCGGAGAGCCTGTTGCAGGACCGTTCCTTGGGCATACGCAGTTGATCTGTAGCATTGCGTTCTCGCCCGATGAATACTTCATCGCCTCGAGTTCTGGAGATAGGACTATCCGTATTTGGGATGTGGCCGCTCGCCAACTTGTTTTTGGGCCATTGTATGGGCATGCTGGAGCTGTCTTGAATGTGGCGTTTTCGGGGGACGGAAACAGAATGGTATCTTGCTCGGAAGATGAAACAATCAGGATTTGGGATACCTCGGACCTTACCACCTATAATTCAAGTTCCACGGAGCGTCGGCTACAAAGACCTCTCCACGTTCGAGGAGGATACTTGGACACGTGTAGTATCCAGAACGGTTGGGTTGTGGGGCCGGCTGGAGAGCTCATATTCTGGATCCCTCCGTGGAACCTAAGTGGCTTGTGGTGGCCCAGGAACACGGTGGTCATTGCGGACACGCAGACCAAGTTGGATCTTACTCTGTTTGAATACGGTATTAAATGGCAGAGATGCCAAGGGTTTCGTGAATGATTAAAATACTGGCAGATTTTATCTGTGTTCCGCGTTCAACATTCATGTCTTTATTCTTTATCTTCGTTCAATACATACAGGACTTTTTCTCCTTAATCTCTTACACCTTCAAATTATCTAATGAGACTAAATCCTAAGAGTCATGTCTATACCAGCACGCTAGACGTACATACCTTTTGCTCCTATATTATTTTGAACCTCGGATTTATGACTTGCTCAGGCGCAAATGAATAACGGTGAGGGATGTTATATGTGCGTGGGAAGACTGCCTGGGGCGCCAGCTATGTCATTCGGGAATTCGTGAATGTTTAATTGCCGGATGCGACGCGTGAAACCGATGAACTCTCACCTCTATCTACCTTGCTCTCTCCATGAACATCCCTGCAACCACGAAGGCAATAATACTTCAGAGATCTGCGTCTCAAAAGAAACCCATATACGATGATGCGGTACTTGTTGAGAAACCTATACCAGTACTCCAGCCAGGCGAGGTACTTGTCAAGACGGGGGCCGTTGCGTTCAACCACAGAGACGTGAGGAATTACTCAAATAATTCAGGTCGATGTCGATATTTACGTTCAACTAGGTTTGGATCAGGAAAAGAATGTATCCTGGCATTGTCGTAGGGAGTGTCTTTGGATCCGACGCTGCAGGTATCTGGGCTCTATATGTAATCTAACTGGCCTCTAACTGAAATTGCTAGGCACCATCGTTGCATCTGGCGTGCCGGAGGACCACCTCATTGGAAAACGTGTTTTTCTCACCCCAAGTCGTGGATGGGAAAAGGACGAACTTGCGCCTGAGTCTTCGTGCGTTTAACGACTTTTCAATCTGTCAAGAATTAAGACAAGATTATAGCTTCGGTATCCTCGGCGGTGGTGCCCTTCCTCCTATCGGTACTTTCTCAGAATATATCGCCGTTGAACGCGACCAAGTCATACCCACCCCTGAACACTTGGATGATATTCATGCTGCTGCGTGGCCATTGGGCGCGGTAACTGCATGGCGGTCCGTATAAACCTTGTTGTATCAGTGCTCTTGCCAGTATCGTGCTAATATGTTTGTGACAGGGCAACAATGGTCAATGCGGCTGTTCAGAGGGGCCATAACATCCTGATTACCGGCATAGGTGGTGGTGTCGCCCTCATTGCGATGCAGCTCTGTATTGCGAAGGGTGCTTCCGTATACGTGACTAGTAGCAGCCAGGAAAAGATTCAACAAGCTATTCGATTAGGTGCCAAAGGGGGTGCCAATTATAAGGATGGTCCGTTTATGAGGTATTCCGTTGACCCAATATCACTGAGTGACCAATACTCCAGTTGATTGGCCTGCCCAAATTGGTTCTCTCCTGAAGAACTCGACTCACAAAGAACTGGATGCTGTAATCGATTCTGGAGGAGGCGATATCATGACGAAGGTCACCAAATCTTTGAAGCAGGGGGGCAGAGTTGTTTGCTATGGAATGTGAGTCCTAATTTCCCAGAATTACTGGTAAAAGCTAGAATATGACATAGGACCGCCGCTCCCACTATTACGTTCACGATGCGCGAGGTTCTCAAGAACCAGAAGTTATTGGGTATGCTGTTCATTACGCCTTTCAGTTTCATTTTACACATGGGTTGTACAGGTTCCACTATGGGCTCGCGTCAAGATCTGATCGATGCGACAAACTTCCTTGCGCGACACGGTATCATACCCCATGTCTCACACGTTCTTGATGGTCTGGAGTCTGCTGAGGAAGGCTTTGAACTCATGAAACTCGGCAACCAGTTTGGAAAAATAGTCATGAAGATCCGAGACGACCAACATCACCAACGTCCGAAATTATGATTGCTCTAGTCAAATGGATACTTGGTTTAAATGTATTCAGCAGAGGTGTTTATACAACGAGGACACACAAAGCATGGATTAGAAGAGCTCGGCCGTTCCCTGTTCACTCGAGAAAATAC
>QFDT01000011.1:0-20088 GCA_003315915.1 Macrolepiota dolichaula | reverse complement strand
GTTACTTCCGGGGTTTCGTTTGATGAGTTCTTGGTAGAGATTATCCCGAATCTGGGATGTGATATGGATTGGTTTCGAGGTTGATGAAGAATCGGAGTCCGTCTCCCACTCGTCTGAAGTGGTCAGGTCTCCTGAGGAATATGATGATGCTTTCACACTAGAAAGCGTGTAAGTCGAATCTCGTCGTCTTGACAGATTGACTGGATGAGAAGAGATCCTTGGTACAGCGCGAAGCAATGAGAGCCAAGGGGTTCCAGCGGCACAGCGCGAGGCAATGAGAACTGCTGGGATTCAAAGGGCACAGTGCGAAGCAATGAGAACCCAATGAAGAGAGTCGGGGAAAGGAGAGGGTTTCAACGTGGAATCGGCACACAAAGGAATTCGAATCTTGTTGTTAGGATTTCGCCAGAGCTCTTGTCCAGCAGTGCACGTTAATCCCGTACTGGACGTTACGAGGCTAGCTAGATCTCCCAACGGATCCAACACTTCTGGTCCTTTTCGTAGGACCTTGCTGTGGTCGGATAAGACAGCAGAAATGGCAAGAGCGACAAGTCTACCGGACTTGAAGTCACAGCCGAGACGATGTCAAGTACCTTAGACAACGTCGAGGGATGAAGGGAGAACACCTGGTGGTTCTTGCCTTGTTAGGGCTCGAAGAACTCAACACTAGGAGCGAGAAGAGAACGCTTTCTAGTAGCAACAACACTAAGATTCGAATTGGGAATTCTACCTACTTACAAGCTTGCTATTTATCATGTATTGTACAAGCTATAGAAGAGGTGGAGGTTCGTCAAAAGGGAGAGAGAAAAGACGGAAGTCCGTATCTAAACATAGAGTAGGGAATAACGGGAATCCGTAACTAAACATAGTACAATGGAAGAAGAATGGAAAGAAAGGGAAAGCGGGAGTCTGTGCTCCAAAGAGTCCAAGATCTCTAAATTTAGTTGTTCTCCTATACCGGAGTTATTCGTCCGTTCATTCCAAGTTAAGCTCTTCTTCTTCACGAAGCTCCCAGTCTTCCCATTGTGCGTCAACTACCATCACGTCTGTGAGGATATCGAAAGAATCAAAAATAATGTCCATAACACCAGAGGTGTGAGTCTGATAATACTGTTAAGACTTGAACAACGGACGTTGGAGCGGACGTTGGAGATGGAGCGGAGGGAGCGAGACCTTGGCTTCAACTTATGTGTTGTGCCCCTCTTGGTATTGTGATGGTCTCACTTGAGAAACAAGGACGGAGAACGCCTGAAGGCGGAGAGTTGTCCAAAGACAGAGGGAGGGAAGATGGAGAGAGGGAGAGACTGGGGGTGTCCGAAGACGGAGGCGAACAGACGGAGGGTTTGAACACAAGTTAGGAGAGGAAATCTAAGTCAATTATCAGACTGGAGAATACAAATGTAGTAGACTAGGTTTATATACTACAGCGGATAAGAAGGTAGTACTAATCATGATGACGTACTACATAGGATAGTGGACAAAGGAATAGATAGAGACAAAGGAAGACAAAGGAAGACAAAGGAATAGCTAACATGTGGACGCAGAGCGAATGAGTAAGCTACAGAGGGAACTCAGAGGAACGGAGGAGATACGGAGATCAGGTAACAGATAAGACAAAATAGGAAGGTCCAGGAACTAAGAGGAAACCAAATAGCCAAGGTTGCCAGAGGGACAGTGACCAAGATGTCTGAGTAACCGAGAGAGGGGGAGTCCAAGGGGATAAGGACACAGGAGAGCGGAGAGGTGGTATTGGACTGACGGAGTGCTGTGGCTGAATGGTGGCACAGGAGCCAAGATTCTGTTGCTATGGGGAAAGCTTAACAGACAGCGGAGGTTGTCTGGAAGATCTTCGGATGGGTTCCTAACAATGCTTGCCCTTGCTCAATGTTCCAATCATCTATTCAGGTGGTTAGTACTCACATTATTAAGCACACTAAGCTTAACCCTGTCAGCTTACAAGCCAGGGAACTCAGCTATGAAATCTGGCATCAATGTTTTGGACACCCTTCTGACAAGGTGCTCAGTTGCTTACTACAGCAGACTCAAAATGCACCAAAAATAACTACTCCTCTTCACAAACATATATGTCCTGCCTGTGCAAAGGGAAAGATGAGTCAGAAGCCATTCAAGGAAAATCCAACTTGTGCTCAGGATGTCCTTGAAATCGTCCACTCAGTGTTATGCTCGGACCTAGTCCAAAGCCGTGCCAGAAGATGGGCCGCTGAGAAGTCACCTCAGCAGTACTACCAGTCAATCCGTAGTCCCAGACTAGAGAACGAGGTAAGCGCCAAGTGGAGTCGAGCAAGATGGAGGTCTTCTTGATGTAACGACGGAGGGGTTGTCTCCTGAACTTGAGCGATGCGCAGAGCTTCCAGGCAGGTGTTATATGGTAAGTCTAGTCGTCACTTAAGACGACCAAGGGAACAGATTTGCAATGTCGAACAATATCGATGAGAACACGCTGGTTAACAACAATACTAAAGCTAAGGTACACAGTACACTACGCTTCAGTATATGAGGCAGTATCGACGTTTGTCTGAACTAATCAATATACAAATACATGGTAAATAGAGTCCGCACATTGAGATCCCATCCCTGACCCTTTCACCAAGGTGTCGCTATCTTTAGTGCATGCATAATAGGGAAACTTGGCCTTTGACCAATCAGACAAATATAGAGAGAGGCACAGCTCTTAGGAGTGATGGTGACAAGAATAAACAAGAAGAGAGGAGACTAGGGCAAGTCCAAGACGACGAAGAGAAGTGACATACTGTTACAGGATAGAGGAGACAATCGTAACACTCAGATCTGTTTGAACTCCCTATCTTATCTTATGGGAAGTACAAATGGGTCATGACACTCTTGGACAATTACTCCTCTCATGCTCATATTGCTCTGCTTAGAAAGAAGTCAGAAGCTGCTCCCAAAATGGTTGAGCTAATGATGCTTCTGATGAATCAAACAAACAAGAGCATTAAGAAGCTACGCACTAATTGAGGAGGAGAGTTTATCTCTCAAGGACTACAGAGTTTTTTACGAGAAAAGGGGATAGTGCACAAAATGAGTGCACCTCACATCCATCAACAGAATGGATGTGCAGAAAGACTGAACAGAACACTCCATAAGAAGGCCCAAGCTATGCGCCTTCAAGCTTGTCTTCCTGACAGCTGGTGGAATTTTGCAATTAATACTGCTGTTCATGTCTATAATTGTACTCCCCTTGGACGAATTGGATGGAGAACACCTGAAGAATTATTCACTGGTGTCAAACCTTCAGTGTCCCATATTTGTGTGTTTGGCTGCGGTGCATATGTATATTTTTTTTTTTTTTTTAAAAATCCAATTTTATTGCACTAGTATCTAACTAAGTACAAACGGGCGCACAATAGCAGTCCCAAGTCCAAAACTATGAGACACACAAAGAAAAAGAGATGACAGACTATGTCCAAGACAAGACAAGCGAAGCGGGTCGAGTCGAGGAAGAAAGGAAAACTAAGCTAGTAGACCGAATTGGAAGATGAGAAGTGGCACCAACTGCAATAACAAAGTGGAAGTCGATGAACAGAAACAACAGAGAAAAGAAGCGGATCCAGGAGAGTGGAGGGGGCAGAAAAAGGTTTTGCTATTCCCCTATAACTACCACCACAAGAAAAAGAGGGAAGTTTTGAAAAACTAACTGTAAGTCCAATGTCCAACACTTTAGTGCACATCTTCGACAAAGTTTTGCTGCTGTTCCCGTCTCCGTAGGGCTCGGTTGTGGATAGTCTCTCTCCACTGAGGGTCCCCATCATCAGGGGGAAAGGCGAACACCAGAGGGTTGTCATCCAGGAATTTAACTAGCCACACCAGGTTGTCGTAGCGCCCGTTAGAAAATAGCCACTTGAACCGCAGACAATCTTGTATAATGTGTTCACATGTTTCCAGCACATGACCACATGGACACGACGTGGGGGTGTCTGGGAAAAAGCGTGCTCGGTATGTCCCGATAGGCGCGTGGTTAGAAATGCAGCGCGTGAGGCGTGCGGCGAGAGATGGCGTCATGTCTCGTGTGAGCCATGAGCCGCTGTTGGTGTAGGTGGGAAGGATGGGGTTGTCGTTCGATCCCATGAGGTTGAGGAAGTGGTTACCTTGGTATGACGTGTCATTTGAGGTGTGGCGGTGCTGCCACAACCATAGATAGCGGTTGGTCCACGATTTACAAATGAAGCCAAGTGAGTGTTGTGAATGATGAGGGACGCAAGGGACTCGCAGAGATTTGGTGAGTTTATGGGCTTGATAGTGGATCAACCACTTGAGTGACGAGGGGATATCCCAAAATGTAATTTTGTGGGACGGAGAGAGAGAGAGCCAGGAACGGAGGGGTTTGGCGATTGCGAAAGCGTCTTGATGTGCACTGTGAGCGCTGTAATCAAACAAACATTTAGCACACAAAATTGAGTCAGTAAAGATGAGGATATGGGTAATACTACAGTCCGAAGAGTGTGCAATATCAGAGGAAAATGAAAGAGAAGAGAGAAGACCGAGACGGAGAGTGTATGATTCCGAGTCTGAAGAAGTTACATGTCTGCAGGGCACAACATGAGATTTAATGGGAGAGGAAATTGAAGAATCAAAAAGAAGATATGCAGAAGTAGAAGAAAGTGAAAAAGGGCTGTAGCCCTGACTGTACATTTTATTGGAAGAGTTAATCGGACAGGAGTTGTCCGTTGAAAGAAGAAGAGAGGAAAAAGAAGAAAGTGCTTGATTGTGAGCCTCGCTAGCCTCTTCGAGGTATCGGCAGACAGCTTGCGGATCATTGTCTGATGTGCAGGGACAATGTTTAAAAAGAAGTTGAGATTTAGAGAAATGATCGACTACTCTCATACCAGGTTGTGCGCTAGAATGTAGGTGCTTGAATATGTCTGTGACTGAAGTGCTGTCACATAGAAAGTTGACAGCAGGGGATTTGATGTTTAATTTGTCCAGGTCTTTGTCCTGGGTGAGGAGTTTCAATGGGTGATTGTCGGGAAGGGTGCGGAAGTGTGCACTGCATCGCTTGGTGAGTTTTTGTAAGTGGAGGTGGAGAGGGATGAGACCAGCAATGGACTCAGCGGCGCCTCAAGGGGTGGTGCGGAAAGCGCCTGTGATCCATATGGCTGCAGAGCACTGAGTTTTGTTAAGTATCTCGACAAGCGCTTTGTTACGAGCGCCATCATAAAACCATAGTTTAAGGCCATATGTCATCATGGGGACAACACATGACCTGTAGAGGAGTCTTTTTTGAAGAGGAAGCAGACCTTGTACCAAATTACCAAGCAGGCGTAAACACTTGACGGTGGATAGGGATTTGGTCGCATAATAGCGCACATGTTCCTTGAATATGAGTGCTTGGTCAAAATAGAAGCCAAGGTACTGGATATAGCGCTTGGGGGTGAGCGTCAAGGTAGTGCCGTCATTGTGTCAAAGCGTGACATTAGGATTGGGTTTGGCCCAAGGTTGATTGGAGAAGTGGAAGACCTCGCTCTTGTTGTGCTCAAGAACGAGGCCCATGGATGTAAGAAAGGTGGAACAGGAGGAGTAAACCTGTGAAAGTAAGTGAGCGTTAGTGGTGAACTTTTCTGATTGAACAACAATAAGTCTGTTGTCTACAAAAGAGAGTATTTTACAACGTGGGTCATTGGAAAACCTGTACATAAAGGGAGAAAGGAACAAAGAAGTTAGGATAGGGGAAAGCGCAGACCCTTGTTCGATGCCGACTGAAGCTGGGAATTTAGGAGAAGAGTGATTGTTCCAGGAATATGAAGTGAAGCAATCAGAGAGGTAGTTAGAAAAGAAATTGACAAGGCAAGAAGGGAACCCATGTCAGTTCAAAATGCGAGACAAAAGAGAGTGGTTGACAGAAGGAAAAAATTGTGCTACATTGAATGCGAGGATACTGGTTTTGAGGCTGCGTTTCCAGCCTTTCTGAATCTTATGAGTGAGGTAGACGCCAGCGTCTTCTGTGGAGTGTTGTATGATTCCCCCAAATTGAAAGGGGTGGACTAGGTTGAGGCGTGATGCGTTGAACTGGAGGCATGTTGAAATGATCTTCTCGATGAGTTTACTGAGGGTGTTTAGGAGGACGATTGGTCAGAACATCTTCAGGGTAGTGTAGTGGGGTTTATTTGGTTTGGGGATGATGACTGAAGTAGAGTCCTTGAAATATTTGGGCCACATGGAGGTGGTGACACAGCTGTCGGCAAGTGATTGGACGGTTTTTAGCGCCTGGTCTGAGGAAAGGATAGATTTGAGATGGCACCAGGTTAGGTTGTTGGGGCCGGGTGCTGACGTGTTGTAACAGGGGAGGAGAGCGTCTTCAACTTCCTTGGTTGATATGGGCGTCCACACTCTGGTAGGTTGTGGGGGGAGGGAGTCTGCTATGCTAAGGTCCACAGTGCGGTTAGCAGCCAAGTTGTAAGTGCCATCGAGCCCAGCCCATAACTGATCTAGGTTGTCGTACGGTTTGTTATTGTATAATATAGACTGTACCGGGGGTAGATTGTGGTCTTTGACCCATCCCATCAAATCCCACGGCCATTGCTTGTCAACAGATATCTCCTGAATCTTGTCGTCGAAAAACTCCCTCTTTGCTCTCCTACACGCTCTCCTAAACACCATCCACCTTACCTTCCCCTTCCTCTTCTTGAACCTGTCCAGTGCCTCCTTGCACTCTCCATTCCACCAAGGTTTCAATCACATCGTAATGCGGATATCCTTGGCGTGTTTATTCCACGTTTCCTCAATTGTGGTTTTCAGATCTTGTGAGTATTGTATGATGTCCTCCCATGACAAAAGGGAGGGTGTGGCATCCCTTCTTGACCTTGTACCACTACCTTCCCCTTTTGGGACATTGGGGTGAACACTGTTGAGAATACACACTATGCCTTGGAAATCTTGTTCTAAGCATACGCCTGCCGCCGCTGAGGGCCCTAGGCTCTCGCAATGTACTGAAAACTTCCTTGCCACAATCAACCAGGATGATCGTGTCAAGGGAATCATTCGCACTGGACCTTTCTATGCGCTGCCTGAAGCTGTTCGCTCTGTTGTTCAACGTGAGCTTGCGGCTATGAACATCATCAACATTGTGAGTGAAACACCCGCTCATGTCGCCAGTCCTGTCCCACTCCAGTGGGATGCTACCTCTGAACCACATCGTGGAGATTACTCTGACATCCTCGACTACATGGAGGCATACGCACGCTGGAAGAATCCCTCCCTTGGAGCCCTCCCTTCAATCCCCTCTGCTGCTGCCACCCCTGCTCAGCCCACCCCCACTGCTTCGATTGTCCTGGAATCTTCCAGGCAACCTTCCCCTTCCCCTCCCTCACCAGACTCAACAGTTAAACCCTCTAAAGAGGCCCCGGAAGAAGACAATGAGGAAGACGTGTCCTACGAGGACAACACTCTCGATGACTTCGCTCACTTCATGCGCGAGTCGTCCGATCGCTTTGACGTTCTCAAGGCGCTGCTCCTAGGAGCCTCCGCCGCCGAACTAAAGAAATTCCGGGAGGCCGTCAAACCCTGGGCCGACCTCCTCACTCACTATCCTGACGCTACCCCGTCCCCTCCCTCTCCACCTGCTGCATCTCTGCCTCACATAGAGGATGTGGCTATGCTTCCCCCACCTCACTCCCTTAGTGAGGCATCCATCCAAACTGCGCCCCCTCCACGCCCCAAGGTGCGTGTTGAGGAACCCATCACTGGCATGCCTCGTGTCAGGAAGTCTGACGCGAGCGCTGCGGCCCACTCCTCTGGTCCACCTTGCCCTCCCAACGTGTCCGCACCGCCCCCTCCTTGTGCCGACCCTGCTCCAGTCCAGGAGCCCGTCTCAGGCCATATTATGCTACATGCGGCCCTACTTGCCACCAATTCTACGTATCGGTCAATAGCCAGGCGATGTCCCTGGCCTCCCTTTCCTTCACCCAGCTTGTACGCATGTGCAATGCTGCTCTCGCCTGTGCCAAGTCTACCTTGAAGGTGGACTTGGCATGTTTCTCATCATTCGGTGTCACTTGTGCCACCTCCGCTGTCCCCACTGACGTTGACCTTGACACGGTTACGTTGGCTTTAAGCGCCAAACTCCCAGGCGCTTCCCTCTCACTCCCAGCGTCGAAGTCCTTCATCAAGGTCATCGACGTCCCCTTCTACAAGGCCGGACACGGCGTCCCTCCCTCCATCGACAAGCTGCGAGCTGAGCTCTGCTTGTCTATTTTAAACCTGTCACACGTGTTGCATATGCAATTTGTACGCAACACCCCTAAATCTGATACAGGTACGCTCTGGATTGACCTGATCAACACGCAGCGAGGCACCTGCGCCTCCTCTTACATCAATCGTTGACTCCTCCTCAACAGGGCCGACTGCCATATCCGTGGTGCCAAGGCCCACACTGGTACCCCCCAGTGTCAGTGATGCTGGAAATGGGGCCACCTCTCTTCCGCTTGTCGTCGACCAATGCCGACTTGCCCCACGTGTCAGGGTCCACACAAGAAGGACTCTCACCGCTCTATGGCCGGCTGCTGTAAAGGTAACGCTTCAGCACGCCCCCCTATCCCTCCTACCCCCATGGGCATGGCTTGTCCCCACATCTCCTCATGCCTCAACTGCGGCGCAAAGCACGCTGCGGATGATAAACGGTGCCCTTTCTGGCGCCATCGCTACAATCGCAATTGGATCTGCAGTCGGTACACACGAGACGCTGCAAGCAAAAAGGCCTCTGCCCCGTCTCGATCTCGGTCCGGTGCCTCCGGACAATCCACCCCTTCTGTGCCCCATGTGCCTCGCCACACGCGTCCTGTCCCTAATCCCCCCGTTCCCCTTCCTGAGGAGATTGAGGATGATGATTCACTGAGCAGTGTGTTTGGTGATGACGACGACGCCCTGAGCTATGCAGGGTAAATTTCCACTCTTTTTGATGAAGTTTCTCTTCCGGCACATAACCCTTTTTTGGCGCCAGTTGTTTCTTTTTGGTCTCATTTCTCTCGTTTCGGTTTTCTCTGTGGCTGGGCTCATTCTTATTTCACATGCCGTGCTGAGGCGTGTTTCTTTCACTCTTAACTTGCACTGTAGTGTAGGTAACTTCTCGGACTTTAGGCTCTGGCCACCCTTGGGACTGCTATCATGCGCCCATTTGTTGTACTTAGTTTACAACAATAAACTCGGATTTAAAAAAAAAAAAAAAAAGGGAGGGTGTGGTATGGTTAAAGAAGCTGGCTACTTCCTCGAGGAACTTACATTCTTCTTTGCTGTCCTTGGCGATGCCTCTGCGTTTGATAGTAGGCATGACCGTTTTGATTTTTATCTTGATATGCAATGGGGTGTGGTTGGATGACAGTTGAAGATTGTTGGCTATGGTATGGGTAATGGTGTTGTTGTTATGGAACTGAGTGAATACAAGATTGATGACTGTAGGTTTTTTCCTTTGGTCAAATGGGAAATGGGTTGGGCCAGGATTGATGGGGGGTGATCTGTGGAGGGTTAGCATTGCCATAGCATCGGTTAGTTCATCTGCCTTGGCTACATTGTGGGTTTGGTTAGGATCCCACATGGGGGATCACAAGTTGAAGTCACCGCCAGCGACTATGATATTGAGTTTCTCTAAGCGCTCAATGTGAGCATTAAAGAATTGTTGCGAAGTGCCTTCAGCGTCAAAATAACAGTTCAGCGCATATATGCGCGTCAGTGTGGAAAAAGAAATTAGTTGAAAGTCTGAGGAAGAGATAATGTCAGTGTGGACATGTGGAAGAAGTGAAGAAATGGAACTCCTGACATATGTCAAAGTTCTTGGATTAGGGATATTGGAATGGATCGCGATCCAGTCCTTGTGGATAGGAAATCCATGCAACTCCTCTCCTTCAGAGAGTTTGTTGGATGGTATGTTATGTATATGGCAGAAGGGAGGTTCTTGTAAGCATAGAACATGGATGTGAGAAATGTCTGAAGAATTAAGTAGAGCCTCTGTCAGAGGCCAAGATCGGGCAACATTTTGAAAGTGAAAGTTCAAATGGGTCAGGAACCAGTCTTTGATGTGTTTAGAGTCCTCACTACTCCCTTTCGGGGATTGGCGGTCAGACTTTGAGTGCATTTTGGTGTGATTACGCATAGACAGTCTTGGTGTTGAAGTCATGACGCATCTTTGCGTCTCGGAGGTCAGCAGCCTTGCGTTGGTGCCAGGCTTTGTTGTATTGGTTTTGGAAGAACGAGCATTTTTTGCTATCCGTATTGTGTTCACTGTTGCAGTTTAGGCAACAGAAGTCTTGGAGATGGGGGCACGGCATGCCAGCTGCCATACCAGGAACCCAGGTGGATTCATTGTCGTCCTTTCCTTTAGGTTGGCAGCACCACGCTAGTTGATGGTGGAACTGTTGTTTGTGAGGTCCGCCGCAGATCGGGCATCTGGGGTTGCATCAGCGGCATGCAAATGTTGTGTGGCCCCAGCTTAAACACTTGAGGCAGAAAGGAACAGCGGTATGTTGAGAGGCAGCGTGGAAGGTGCATGTGCGTCCTTGGAAGTTGATGGTGCGGTTGACAAGGAGGCGGGCTCTGGCGCCGCCTTGGGAATCCCAGAAGTCCATATAGAGGGCTGCGAGGGACGATTTTGGGGAAATTCTTGCGAACTGGGGCGTGCCCACGAGTCCGTCCAAGAATGGGGCGATAGGAGATTGATAAAGGACAGTGGCGACATCATTCAATGTATTAATGGTACCGTCATCCTTGAAATAGGGAAGGTTTTCAAGTTGCACAAAAGACTTGGATTGCGGGAGTTGAGGAGTGACGTCCTCAAAGACTTTGTTGGTAACTAGCGGTAGCTCCTTACACATCCAGTTCCGAATGATTGTCAGATCTTCATCCAATGCGACATTATTGGTGTTAAACCATAGAGTTTTGAGAGTTTTCCTCATAGAGTCGACTCTTAATTGGGATTTGTGATGGGTAAGACCTCGATTAATGACTTCGACGATCTTAGGATTCAAGGGCACCATCTTGTTTTGGAACAAAGTGGTGAATGGGACAAGGACGTTTTTGCACAATGGTCCTTGGGTGACGGCTGGCATGGTGGGGTGTGATCGTGGACGGGGGCCAGGCGTAGAAGGGTTGGCAGGTCTGTTGACCTGGTTGTTGGGTAGGGGAGTAGCAGCTTTGTCCCTGTACAAAGGGGCCTTTGTCTGAGGTGAAGGGGTGGGGACGTCCATGCCTAGGTCATACCCGCCTGCTCAGAGCATTGTGTAGATATTGTCGTGCATTTTGTCTGGGAACATGACGTGTAAGTCTGCGTATTTTTCCATGACATGTCTTGGAATGTTAGGTGTAGGCTCAACTTTCATGGCCTGTGCATAAGTCCTCCCAGGCCCGCTGGAAGGAGGTGAAGGGGCAGCCAAACGGTCGAAGTTGACCTTTTTTTTGTTAGGCTTAGTCTCATCCGATTTGGTTGGACCACTCTTGCCAGATTTTCCCCTCTGCTCTGGCGTCTGGTGATGTGGCACCCGTTTGCCACGTGTCGCTACAATGTTCCATCCACCTTCCCCGCTGCTCACCCTGCCGCTTGTCTCCCCACCGCCCATTCCCCTTCCACCCGTCACTCTTCCACCCGTCTCTGCATCCTTGGAGGTCTCTCCATCTCTCTCCGGTACCCCCATGGCAACGTCTTTACTCATTTTGATGGCCAGCACCGTGTCCTTGGCAAGCTGGGCGTCTGCTTTTTTGTCCACCTCCATATCCATCACAGCGCTTGGAGATGGAGTCTTAGGATGTTGAGGAGTGGGGTTGGGGTTGCATCCCTTCCCCTTCTCTTTTGGTCTTGGAGTCGGCATCTGTGCTGGGGACGAATCTACAACCAAAGGGCAGCTGGGCGAGTTCCTGAGCGTGTGTTGTTGGATAATGGTTGAGACCTCTTTTTCAAAATTAGGGTTCTCTTCCATGATGGTGTCCATCGTATTGACATGGACAGGGATGTGATTGGGGTTGGTAGGAGGGGGGGAGTCTGTGTCTAGGGTAGATCCAGTTCCCCATTGTTGTTCGACAGCTGCCGCCAGGTTGTATTTGATGGCCCACTTTTTGAAGATTCTAGAGCATACTGTGCATGCACCTAGCACTCGACTAGAACGGGTAGGGAGGTTGCCGACTTGTTCATTGCATATGACCTCGAATAATTCAAAAAGCTTGTCTCCAAGAGCTGATCATTTGAGATCCAGTTGTTTATCAACTGTGTGCATGAACCACAAGGTAATGGCCTCAATGGTGTATTCCATAGACCTGACATTGCCAATGCTGACTGTTATGAACATTATTTTTGATTCTTTCGACGTCCTCACAGACATGATGGTAGTCGACGCACAATGGGAAGACTGGGAACTTCACGAAGAAGAAGAGCTTAACTTGGAATGAACGGACAAACAACTCCGGCATAGGGGAACAACTAAATTTAGAGGCCTTGGACTCTTTGGAGCACGGACTCCCGCTTTCCCTTTCTTTCCATTCTCCTTCCATCGTACTATGTTTAGTTACGGACTCCCGTTATTCCCTACCCTATGTTTAGATACGGACTTCCACTTCCCTCTCTCCCTTTGACAAACTTCCACCACTTCTATAGCTTGTACAATACACAATAAATAGCAAGCTTGTAAGTAGGTAGAGGGCAATTCGAATCTTAGCGTTGTTGCTACTAGACAGCGTTCTCTTCTTGCTCCTAGTGTTGAGTTCTTCGAGCCCTAACAAGGCAAGAACCACCAGGTGTTCTCCCTTCATCTCTCGGCGTTGTCTAAGGTACTTGACATCGTCTCGGCTGTAACTTCAAGTCTGGTAGACTTGTCGCTCTTGCCATTTCTGCTGTCTTATCCAACCACAGCAAGGTCCTACGAAGAGGACCAGAAGTGTTGGATCCGTTGGGAGATCTAGCTAGCCTCGCAACGTCCAGTACGGGATTAACGTGCACTGCTGGACAAGAGCTCTGGCGAAATCCTAACACTGACATTGTCCTCATTTGTAAACCAACCGAGACCCTCAGCTACAAGTTTCTCAATGTGGGACAGAGTAGACCCTACATTAGGGTTAGGGTTTGTCTCAGGGTTGCCCTGAGGCGTGGCGGGGGCATGCTCACCATGAGGCGGGAGGGGAGGGAGGGTAGAGGCAACGTCATCAGCCCAGCTGAGGATGTTGACACTGGATGGGAGTTGTTGGGCTTAATGGTGGGCAGTGTATTGTTGTGCCGGTGTGAGAAGGGGAGCCCGCTGGTCCAGGGTCATAGCATTGCCATTGACTCAATTGTCCGCCATGGTTTTAGCAGTGTGATTAGATTCGTCAGAGTGTACGGATCCAGATGGAGAGGCGATGGAAGCGTTGTCGTCGTCTAGGTCGATGCGAGAAGCTTTCCTCATAATGGATTGAGTAGGAGACGATGGGTCTCTTCCTCTCTTGGAGCCAATTGAGGAGGTCGGCAACACTGGTTTGAAGGGGCCTTTGGAGGCTGCTCGTAGTAGATGTACAGCAGATCCAGTGCCAGACTGGTTCTGCATAATGGTGTTATTGTTTTGGAGGGAAGATTATCAACCAGGCTCACTGTCTGGAACCTCCTCTTGCAACAATTCCTGGGAACCCCCTCGTCTACTAGAGATACCCAGAGAGCTACTAATCCTCCTCAAGCTGTGGCCGGCTCTCTTACAAACACTATCGGCCTTCATAACGCACTAGATTTTGCAATGTACTCGATGTGTAAACTGTTCTCAAAGGTGATGATGATGGTTACTGGAAAAGGAAGGTGGTGTGCATATGTATATCTCTCAGATGCCATACAAGTGAACAAGCTTTTATCTCATTCTGAACTTATGATATTCCTGGGATATGACAGCACCAAAAATTATATCTTTATGTGCCACACACGCTGTTTGTTTCTCCTACAGCCATATTCAATGAGGGATACTTCCCTCAATGTCCAGATTCCAAACCATCTAATCACAAAGAAGTAGAGTTGAATCCTCCAAAGGATTCGTCAACACCTAAGCCATCCTCTACCAAGACAACTAAGGATGCACTACCACCACCTATGCCTATGTCTTTAGACTGGCATCCTGCATCTCCTCAACCAAGGAATATCCCTTTACCTCCTTCAATACCATCCACAAGAACTCCATCATCTTCACCATCACCACCTGGAACACCTTTTTTTTTTTTTTTTTTAAATCCAATTTTATTGTATAATAGACTAGGTACATACAAACAGGTGCGCAATAGCAGTCCCAAGTACCAAAACAAAAGAAACTGATTCCAAACACAAGATAGATGACAAACTAAGGAGTGAGCTGAGTCGAGCGAAGCAAGACAAGGCAAAGTGAGACAAGGCAAAGCAACGTGTACAAACTTTTTAGTATGTACGGAATTTGAAGATTAGATGTGGTAGCAGTCGCAACAACAAAGCAAAAGCTAACGAACAGAAATGACAGTGAAAGAGAAGTGGATCCAGGAAAGGGGAGGGGGCAGAAGAAGGGTTTGCTATTCCCCTATAACGACCACCAGAGAATAAAGAGAGTTAGGAGAAGTACTAACCGTCAGTCAGTGTCCAGCGCTTTCTAATGCACATCTTCAACGAAATTTTGTTGCCTTTCCCTACTCCTTAGGGCTCGGTTATGGATTACTTCTCTTCATTGAGGGTCATCTCCATCTGGGGGAAATGTGAATGCTAGTGGATTATCATCCAGGAATTTAATGAGCCACGCTAAGTTGTTGTAGCGCCCATTTGAGAATAGCTGCTTGTACTGCGGACATTCTTGGATAATGTGGTCACAAGTTTCAAGCAGATGACTGCAAGGACACAAGACCGGGGCATCTGGGAAAAAGCGCTGTTGGTAGGTTCCAATCGGCACGTGATTTGTGAGACAACATGTGAGTCGCGTGGCTAGAGATGGTGTCATGTCTCAAGTGAGCCATGAGCCGCCATGCGTGTATGTTGGGAGGACAGGGTTATCACTTGCATCCAGCATGTCGAGGAAATTGTTGCCCCAGTATTTGGTGTCGTTGCTGGTATGACGGTGTTGCCACAACCAGATATAGTGGTCAGTCCATGCTTTGCGAATGAATCCGAGTGAGCGTCGAGCCACACTAGGTAAGCACGGGACTCGGAGAGATTTTGCCAACTTGTGCGCAGCGTGTTGGATTGACCACTTGCATGATGACGGGATGTCCCAGAAAGTGAGATGATGAGAGGGAGATAGGGAGAGCCACTGGTGGAGGGGTTCGGCAATGACAAGGGCGTCTTGATGTGCACTATGAGCACTGTAATCAAACAGACGTTTAGCACAGGAAATGGAGTCAGTAAAAATAGAGATATGGGTAATGCTATGTTGAGAAGAGCGCACAACACTGGAAGAAAAAGAGAGAGCAGAAACAAGACCGAGTCTGAGAGCATACGATTCAGCGTCTGATGAGAGTACATTACCGCACGGAACAACAGAGGATTTGAGAGGAGAAGAAATTGAAGAGTCAAAAAGAAGAAAAGCTGAAGTGGCAGAGAGAGAATAGGGATTGTAACCATTACTGTACATACTGCTATTGGGGTAAACTGGACATGAGCCATCCATTGAAAGAAGAATAGAAGAAGAAGAAAGCGCACTGGTGCGAGCCTCGCTAGCCTCTGAGAGGTGTCGGTGTACAGCTTGCGGATCTTCATCAGATGCGCATGGGCAAAGTTTAAAAGAAATTTGAGAAGAAGAAGATGAATTAGAGAAATGATCGACTAATCTGTTACTGGGTCTGGCTTGGGGGTCCAAGCATTTGAAACTGTCGGTGACTTCTACACTTCCGCGCATAAGATCAAGGGCGGGGGAGTTGAATTTTGAAGTATAAATTTCTTCATTGCATGTGAGGATGCGGAGAGGGTGGTTGTGTGGAAGGGTACAGAAATGAATGTTGCATTGCTTGGTCAGCTTTTTGAGATGGAATTTTAGAGGGATAAGGCCTGCTATTGATTCAGCGGCACCTCTGGGGGTTGTGCAGAAGGCGCCAGTGATCCATATGGAAGCTGAGTGCTGGGTTTTGTTAAGTTGGTCAATGAGCGCCTTGTTACGAGCGCCATTATAATACCACAATTTAAGACCATATGTCATCACGGGGACAACACATGACTGGTATAGGAGACATTTTTGTAATGGGAGGAGACCTCGTACCGAATTACCAAGCATGTGTAGGCACTTAATGGTTGACAGAGATTTAGTTGCATAATAGCGCACGTGTTCTTTGAAGGTGAGCGCTCAGTCAAAGTAGAAACCGAGATACCAGATGAAGTGCTTTGGAGAGAGCGTTAAAGTTGCGCCATCAGCGTGCTTGAGCGTTACATCAGGATTAGGTTTGGCCCAAGGTCGGTTGGAGAAGTGGAAGACCTCACTCTTGTCGTGTTCAAGAACAAGGCCCATGGAGGTGATGAAGGAGGAACAGGAAGAATAAACCTGTGAGAGTAAAGAAGCGTTAGTAGTGAAACTGTTTGATTATACAATAATGAGTCCATCATTGACAAAAGAGAGTATTTTACAACGGGGGTCCGCAGCGAAACGATACATGAAAGGAGAAAGAAAGAGAGATGTAAGGATGGGAGATAGAGCAGAGCCTTGTCCAACGCCGATGGAGGCAGGGAATTTAGGGGAAGAAAAGGAATTCCACGAATATGAAGTGAAGTGGTTTGAAAGATAGTCAGAGAAAAAGGAAACTAGACAAGCAGGGAATCCATGTCTGTCCAATATCCGAGTGAGAAGAGAATGATTAACAGAGGGAAAAAATTGAGCAACATCAAAAGTGAGGATACTCGTTTTAAGTCCTTGCTTCCAACCTTTGCAGATTTTATGCATGAGATAAACCCCCACATCTTCAGTAGATTGTTGGATGATTCCACTGAACTGGAGAGTGTGTATAAGGTCGAAGCGTGATGCGTCAAATTGCATGCACGTCGATATAACCTTCTCAATAAGTTTACCGAGTGTGTTGAGGAGTACGATTGGTTGAAACATCTTGGGTGTGGTGTAGTGGGGTTTGCCCGGTTTGGGAATGATGACCGAGACAGAATCTTTGAAGTAGGACGGCCAAATGGAATTGACAATGCATCTGTTGGCAAAAGCGCGCATGTTGTTAAGCGCTGGGGTTGACGTGAAAATAGTTTTCAGGTGACGCCATGACAGGTGATCTGGACCGGGGGATGACATATTAGAACACGGGTTTAGCGCGTCTTCGAGTTCACGTGTTGATATTGGATCCCATACACATGTTGGTTGGGCTGGTAAATGTAGCGCCGTGTTAAGGTCGACTGGTTGATTAGCTGCCAAGTTGTACGTCCCGTTGAGTCCCATCCACAGTTGTTCAAGGTCGTTGCATGGTCAATCCTTGTATAAGATGGATTGAACCGGGGGTAAATTGCAATCCTTGGCCCAACTCATGAGGTCCCATGGTTGCTGTTTGTAAATCAAAATTTCCTGGATTTTTTCATCAAAGAACTCCCTCTTCGCCTACACGCCCTTCTAAAACTCATCCATCTTACCTTACACCTCCTCTCCTTGTATCTATCCAGAGTCTTTCTGCATTCCTCTGTCCACCACAGTTTAGAGCGTGAAGTAATCCTCATCTCCTTCACATTATTCTTCCACGCATCTTCGACTTGTGTTTTCAGATCTGCCGCGTATTCCTCCACAGTTGTTTTGGAGTCAAATGTCGGTGGGGCTCTTTCTAAGAACGTTTGAATGTGTTCCAAGAACTTACATTCTTCTTTGGAGTCCTTGGTTATACCCATCTTCTTGATGATTGGCATTACCGGTTTTATCTTGACTTTGATCCACAGTGGGGCATGATTGGAAGAGATGCGGAAGTTGTTCGCAATTGTATGGTTTGTTATTGTATTGTTATGGAACTGTGCAAAAACGAGGTCGATGACGGTGGGTTTCTTCGTCTGGTTGAAAGGGAAATGGGTAGGACTGGGGTTAACGGGAGGAGATCTGGTTAGTGAAAGGGAAGACATGGCGTCAATAAGATTGTCAGCTCGAAAATTGTGAAAGGATTGGTTTGGGTCCCACTCAGGTGACCAAAGATTAAAATCACTGCCAGCTGCAATGATATTGAGTTTTGTTAGATGCTCCAAATGGGCGTTAAACAGGGTTTGGGAGGTGCCGTTAGCATCAAAGTAACAGTTGAGAAAGTAAGTACGATTTGGGGATGAAAAAGAGATAAGTTGGAAATCAGGAGAAGATATGATATCCAGGTGAATTTTTGGGGAGAGAGAAGAAAGGGAAGTTCTCACATAAGTGAGTGTACGTGGGTTAGGAATACCAGAGTGGATGGGAATCCAGTCTTTATGAATAGGAAAGCCATGCATCTCCTTCCCGTCAGGAAGGTCTGTAGATGGCACATTGCATATGAATTTAAATGGAGGTTCTTGTAAACAAAGAATATGGATGTGGGCAAGATTGGGGGAATTTAGTAGTGTCTCCTTAGAGACCAGGATTTAGTGACATTCTGAAAATGGAAATGAAGGGAAGAGAGTATCCAGTCCTTGATTGGTTTAGAGTCCTCGCTACTCCCTTTCGGGGATTGGTGATCAGACTTTGGTTTGGTGCGGGTGTCTCTACACATAGACATGTTCTGTGTTAAAGTTGAGTTGTTCACGTTTGGCTTGGAGGTCGTCTGCCTTGCGTTTGTGCCAGTTGTGGTTGTACCGATTGCGGAAGAAGGAACATTTCTCGCTATTGGTGTGATGTTGGTCCGAATTACAATTCAAGCATCGGAATTGACTGATATGTGGACATGGTTGTCCAGCAGGGGTAGTGGGACACCAAGTTTCTTCTGGACCAACAGTCTTGGCTCTGCAGCACCAAGCGAGTTGTTGGTGGAACTTCTTTTCATGAGGGCCTCCGCAGATAGTGCATCAGGGATTGCAGCAACAGCATGCGAAAGTTGTGTGACCCCAGGACGAGCACTTTTGACAGAATGTTATGGTTCACCTAGAGGGCACCGCGAGGATGGCCGCTAGGCTAGTCAACACTGAAGGATCACTTCAACGATCACCTTCGGCTGACAACACTGGGTTGTCCTGGAGTACTGAACAGAGACTAATATCTCCTGCTGTTGACAGACAGGAGAACGCTAAGTTCACTTGAGGGGAATGCAACAACAAGTTGTATTCGAGAGAGAGAGAGATAGGACAAGCGTAGAAAGGAGGGAGGTAAACAAGAGGTTGAAGCTGAAGCTTCAACTACAGAATAGTCCTTTATTTATACAATTCGAGATACTTCTGCTTTTACTATTTCGTCCATTGCTCACTAAGATGAAACACTACTGACGGGGTCGGAAGGGACGTCGGAATGAGATGGCGTTCCGGGAATGGAAGCTTGCTGTGAAATGGAAGACGACGGATCTACGGAATCCGTACTATCGGAGTTCTCTTGATCCGAAGGCGATGACGTTGTGGAGAAGTGGCTGATAGAGAGATCGACAGGAGAGTCGGTCCGGCGAAGGTCGTAGGGTCGGCCCATCAGGTACGGGTGGGTGAAGGACGTATCTCCGACGATCTGCCTCCATCCGTAGTTGTCGGCTCCAGTGAGTGCGGGCCAAGCGATTGTGGTCTCGTAGAGTCCGTGCCAATAGATATGGATAAAGGGGGAGTTATCCCATACTTGGCGGAGGTGGTGGTTGAGGTACTGGGACTCGTACCGAGGGGGCGGAGGAGTTCCATGTGGAGAGGTAGATCGGCCCGGTACTTCTTCATAGTCCGGAATGTCGAGGAGTTCAAGGCGCCACTTGTATAACCAATGCAGGGGGTTTGTCGTCGAGACCATAACATTATCCCCTTCGTAAACTGCGAGTTCCAACTCGCTATTATCTCTAATCTGATTGTCCGCTTCCAACATCGGAGAAGGGCTCGTTGTCTCCAATTTCGGAGAGAGGAGCTGCCGGGGAATTGGTGCGCTGGGGGCGGGAGCGTGTAGAGGGCAGGCCGATGGAGATGGAGGCCTGTTCTCCTTGTCGGAGTCGTTGGACGCGTTTGAGGAGGGTGCTGACCGTTTGCTGGAGGTCCGTAAATGGGGAGGGTTCTCGTTGGAGTTCTGC
>QFDT01000008.1:5138-15385 GCA_003315915.1 Macrolepiota dolichaula | reverse complement strand
TTCCTGGAGTTCTTGCTGCGCTCATCGAGTCAGGAGAATACGGCCACCACTATCCATCGCAGCCTTGGTTGTTCGATGATGTGTCCAAAGCTTCTTCTGACTCCTCAGAAGATGTGCCACTCCGTGCTATTGCCTCCTATTATCAGGAGATGTCCTCGGAGATCGTTCCCTACGATCTCTCGTCCTCACCCTCGTCTTCCTCGGCCTCCTCGTCCTCGTCCGCAGCGCCTACGCCTCAGGAGTCCTCCACGGGCTTCCCCACCTCGTCTGAACGTTCTACTATCTCAGATAATGGTGACTCGGAGTAGATAGAACGTTATAGTAGATTATGGACTACGATCTAGATACAGACTGACTCATTGGACGCTCTGTAGTGTACTAGTAGTTTCTCTCTTTCGATCGATGACTCGGACAGACTGTTATGACTCGTAAATACAGTAGTACACAAACGACCTTGGACTTGCATAAATAGGCGTAGATTACAGGATCAAAAACTTCAAGTTTTTGATTCTCTTCTGTTGTAACTTAACCGTTACCCGTCTAATCCAAGATTGGTCGACCTTAACTTCTAATCCTCTGAAGTTAACGGACCCATAGCTGCGACGCTTCAACGCTATCGGTTGCTGGCTATACTTTGGTATCGTCACTTCGCCAATTCACCTATTAGCAGGCTGGTTAAGGACCTCGGTCCTTAATTAGCTAGGCGCCTCCTAACTTAGGTCTAGGAGCCCGCTGAACCATAACAGATGGAGCAGAGGGGGTGAAACCTTGGCTTCAACTTATGTGTTGCACCCCTCTTGGTATTGTGGTGGTCTCACTTGAGAACCAAGGACAGGGGATGCCCAAAGGCAGAGAATTGTCCAAAGACAGAGGGAGGGAAGGGAGAGAAAGTTGGAGAGTGTCCAAAGACGGAGGCAAACGGACAGAGGGTTTGGACACGAGTTGAAGGAGACAATTTAAGTCAATTATCAGACTGGAGAATACAAACACAGTAGACTAGGTTTATATACTGCAGAGGATAAGAGGGTGGTTCTAATCATAAGGTCTACTAATGA
The DNA here is from genome assembly GCA_003315915.1 of Macrolepiota dolichaula. Classification (NCBI taxonomy): domain Eukaryota; kingdom Fungi; phylum Basidiomycota; class Agaricomycetes; order Agaricales; family Agaricaceae; genus Macrolepiota; species Macrolepiota dolichaula. The sequence goes on along the minus strand of QFDT01000008.1, from coordinate 14,330 downwards.
TGTACTACAAAGGATAGTGAAACAAAGAAAGAGATAGAGACAAAGGAAAACAAAGAAAGACAAAGGAATAAGAAGTTGTAGCTAACATATGAATGCGGAGTAAATGAGTAAGCTACGAAGGGAACTCAGAGGGACAGAGGAGATATGAGAATCAGATAAAAGATAAGACAGAATAGGAAAGTCTGGGAACTAAGAGAAAACCAAATAGCCAAGGTCGCCGGAGGAACAGCAAATAAGATGCCCAACAACCGAGAGGAGGGAAGTCCAAGGGGATAAGGACACAGGAGAGCGGAGAGGTGATATCAGACTGACAAAGTGTTGTGGCTGAATGGTGGCATAGAAGTTGAGGATCCTGTTGCTATGGGAAAAGCTTAATGGACAGCAGAGGTTGTCCGGAAGATTTTTGGACAGGTTCCTAACACTTGACAAGATTACCAAAGAAGTCCTGAAGATCCTCAAAGAAAAAAATCTTTATTTGAAGGCCAAGAAATGCAAATTTGAGAAGCAATGCCTCAAATACCTTGGTGCTATTATTACTCCAACCTCAATTGAGATGGACCACACCAAACTTGATGGAATCAAGAATTGGCCCATTCCAACCACAACTTGTGATGTTTGGAAGTTTATCAGCTTTTGCAACTTTTACTGTCGCTTCATCAAGAACTATGCCAAGCACACAGCCCCCCTTAATGCCTTAATGTCTAAAAATGTCAAGTTTTACTGGGAAGCCAAACACCAGCATGCCTTTGAAGACCTCAAGTGTCACTTTATGGAAAAACCTATCCTCACTATCCCCACCCTAGACCAACCTTTTGAAATTGAAACCAATGCATCCTTATTTGCCTCAGGAGCAGTTCTCTCCCAAAGAGATGAAGATGGTATCAAACACCCAATTGCATTCTACTCAAAACCATTTTCTAAAACCAAACACAATTATTATTGCTCCAAACAAGAGTGGCTAGCAATTATCTGTGCTCTCAAGGAATGGAGACATCACCTTGAGTGAGCCAGGCACAAATTTATTATATGGTCCAATCACAAGAATTTCTCAAGATTTAGGGAACCCTAAACCCTGAATCGTTGTCAAGCAAGATAGACCACCTACATGGAATGTTTCAAACCAAATCTCAAAATCAAACACATCCCTGGAAAGAAGAATGGACCCACTGACACATTATCCCAATGACCGGATTATCATCCTGACAAAAAAGACAATCAGAACATAACCATTTTTGATGACTCCCTAATAGTCAATTCAGTGGAGCAGATTTCCATTCTCAATCAGCAAAATCTTTATGATGTCAAGAACAATAGGAAAATGATTGATCCAAAATTAGACAACATCCTAGACAATCCTATTCCCCACAGCACTGGAAGAATACTCATTCCCAACATTACCCCCCTGAAACATTGCCTCCTGCAACAGATACATGATGCTCCAACTGCTGGTTACCCTGGAATTGCTGAAACACTCCACAAACTCCAACGGTTTGTCTATTGGCCAGGAATTAAAGATTACATATGGTGTTACGGCCAAAACGATTTCAATTGTGAATCCATTATAGGAACTAGGTGTTATGCTCGGACCTAGTCCAAAGCTGTGCCAGAAGATGGGCTGCTGAGAAGTCACCTCAGCAGTACTACCAGTCAATCCATAGTCCCAGACTAGAAAACAAGGTAAGTGCCAAGTGGAGTTGAGCAAGACGACAGTCTTCTTGATGTAACGACAGAGGGGTCATCTCCTGAACTTGAGCAATGTGCAGAGCTTCCAGGCAGGTGTTATATGGTAAGTCTAATTGTCACTGAAGACAATCAAGGGAACAGATTTGCAATGTTGAACAATATCAAGAAGAACATGCTGGTTAACAACAATACTAAAGCTAGGGTACACAGTACACTATGCTTCAGTATATGAGTCTGTATTGACATTTGTCCAAACTAATCAATATACAAATACAAGGTAAATAGAGTCTGCACATCAAGATCCAATCCCCAAACCTTTCACCAAGGTGTTGCTATCTTTAGTGCATGCATAATAAGAAAACTCAGTCTTTGACCAATCAGACGAATAGAAGAAGAGACACAGCTCTTAGGAATGATGATGATGAAAATAGACAGAGAAAGTAGAAGACTAGGACAAGTCCAAGATGACGAAGAGGAATGACATACTATTACAAGATAGAGGAGACAATTGTAATACTAGGAATATCACTAGTTAGGACGTTAGTAACATCAAGGAACCCTTACTAGGAGTGATATAGTACCTAGCTATGAACCTCACTAGAGAGACCAGTCATTAGTACCCTTTACTGGAAAAGTGTACAGTATTGAGGAAGAATACTATTAGCTTTGGACAAACAACTTCTTGATCTTGGTATCTGTAGTGATGTAGCTGTCATTTAGGATTCAATACTATTCTCCAATAAACAACCTTTGTCCATTGTCATCTAGTGACCACCCCATTAGCAAGTGCTTACTTGCTAGCAAGCCCAAAACCTGTTAGTGTTACGATTGTCTCCTCTATCCTGTAACAGTATGTCGCTTCTCTTCGTCGTCTTGGACTTGCCCTAGTCTTCTCTCTTCTTGTTTATTCTTGTCACCATCATTCCTAAAAGAGCTGTGCCTCTCTCTATATTCGCCTGATCGGTCAAAGGCCGAGTTTCCCTATTATGCATGCACTAAAGATAGCGACACCTCGGTGAAAGGGTCGGGGATGGGATCTCGATGTGCGGACCTTATTTACCATGTATTTGTATATTGATTAGTTCGGACAAACGTCGATACTGCCTCATATACTGAAGCGTAGTGTACAGTGTACCTTAGCTTTAGTATTGTTGTTAACCAGCGTGTTCTTATCGATATCGTTCGACGTTGCAAATCTGTTCCCTCGGTCGTCTTCAGTGACGACTAGACTTACCATATAACACCTGCCTGGAAGCTCTGCGCGTCGCTCAAGTTCAGGAGACGACCCCTCCGTCGTTACATCGAGAAGACCTTCGTCTTGCTCGACTCCACTTGGCGCTTACCTCTTTCTCTAGTCTGGAACTACAGATCGACTGGTAGTACTGCTGAGACGAATTCTCAGCGGCCCATCTTCTGGCACGGCTTTGGACTAGGTCCGAGCATAACAGTTAGTGAGACTATCTTGCTAGCTATCAACCTTTTCAACCCCTATCTCTTTATCTGATTATCTCCCCTTCACTACTTGTTTGCAAGCACACTAGTAGTTAGTATTGGTGATCTTAGTGACCCAGTATGACATTAGTGATTTATATATTAATTTCACTTATACTACCTAACTAGCACATTAACAGTTAGCACCTTCCTCAAACATGTCCAACAACTCCGACAAGGAGAACAGGCCTCCATCTCTATTGGCCTGCCCTCTACATGCTCCCATCCCCAGTGCACCAGTTCTCCAACAGCTCCTCTCTCTGAAGTTGGAGACAATGAGCCCTTCTCTGATGTTGGAAGCAGACGATCAGATTAGAAATAATAGTGAGTTGGAACTTGCAGTTTACAAAGGGGATAATGTTATAGTCTCAACAACAAACCCCTTACACTGGCTCTACAAGTGGTGTCTTGAATTATTCAATATTCCAGACTACAAAGAAGTACCAGGCCAATCCACCTCTCCACACAGAACACCCCCACCCCCTCAGTACAAGTCCCAGTACCTCAACCACCACCTTTGCCAAGTATGGGATAATTCACCATTCATCCATATCTATTGGCACAGACTCTATGAGATCACTATTGCTCGGCCTGCACTCACTGGATCCAACAACTATGGATGGAAGCAGATTGTTGGAGATACATCTTTTACCCACCTGTACCTGATAGGCTGACCCTACAACCTCTGCCAGACCAACTTCCCTGTCAATCTTCATATCAGCCACTTTTCCACATTGTCATTACCTTTGGATCAAGAGAACTCTGATAGTACAGATTCCATAGATCCATTGTCTTTCATTTCACAACAGGCTTTCATTCCTGGAATGCCATCTCGTTCCAACATTCCTCCTGATCCCGTTAGTAGTGTTTCATCTTAGTGAGCAATGAACAAAATATTAAAGTAAGAAGTATCTTGAAATGTATAAATACTGGACTATTCTGTAGTTGAAGCTTTAGCTTCAACCTCTTGTTTACCTCCCTCCTTTCTACTCTTGTCCTATCTCTCTCTATCTTGAATAAAACTCTATTGTTGCATTCTCTCAAGTGAACTTAGCATTCTCCTGTCTGTCAACAGCAGGAGATATCAGTCTCTGTTCAGTACTCCAGGACAACTAGTATTGTCAGCCAAAGGTGATCATTGAAGTGATCCTTCAGTGTTGACTAGCCTAGCGGCCATCCCCATGGTGCCCTCTAGGTGAACCATAACACAATTTCTGAGGACATTTCCTGATAATAGGAGGCAATGGCATGGAGTGGAATATCTTTTGAGGAGTCAGAAGAAGCATTGGACAAGTCATTAAACAGCCAAGGCTGCAATGGGTAATGATGCCCATTGTTATGGCCAAAACAATTTCAATTGTGAATCCATTGTAGGAGCTAGGAATATCACTAGCTAGGGCACTAGTAACATCAGGGAACCCTCACTAGGAGTGATATAGTACCTAGCTATGAACCTCATTAGAGAGACTGGTCCTTAGTACCCTTTACTGGAAAAGTGTACAGTATTGAGGAGGAATACTATTAGCTTTGGATGAACATACCCTTAGCTACAGGTCTATCTAGTGAGTGGAGCCTTGCTAGCCCATTCAAAGTGTCTCACTACAACTATCTATAGTGCCCCAGATCAGTAGATCAACAGATCACTAAGGCAAATGGGCCCTGAAGTCTAGCAACACAATCCTATTCACCCCAAATGGTTAGTGACATCAGTCCATTTAGAATACAACAACTCTTCAAGACCAGTTCAAGATATAGTACTCTAGCTATGGCTCAAACTCAGTGATTAGTCAGCGCGCAGCCACACTAGTTAACCCTCCAGAGTCAAACCAAGGCACATGTTGGAAGGGCCAGCTAGCAAGGAGATACCTCACAAGCAATCAGGCTCGCGATGTTACGACCTTCCTAAGTGATCAACTCAGGTTGCAACAAGTGATGAAGACTTGAGGGTGATGAGAGAGTAGAGAAGGGAAACAATGAGTTGGTAAAGCGTAAGGAATACAACAGAGTATCTAAGTGTATATATACTACTGCAGTATTCCTACTGGAGAGTCTATAACGGCAGCTGAGTAATTATGACATAGTGGCTGAGTAAACAATGGAGCGGGCGCAGGTAGAGAAGTAGCAGGAAGGTGACAGGTCCATGACAAGTGGGGCGGTAATAGGATTGGATGGATATAATAGTACACAATTGCCCCAAGGGAATATAACATTACCCCCTTTTTATGCTCTATGACCACACAGCTATCCAACAATGAATCATGCAAGGTCTTTCTTGGTGGGTCCGGCATAGAACTTGTTGTCAATGGTGCTGTGTGCAATGAATAATTTGGCGTGATCCGGTCCTTCTGTGAACATGGCGATCTTAATACCTTTCATGGTGCCCCAAGTGTTGGGTTTGTCAATGAGTAGGGTGGTGAGGATGTGGTTGACATATTGTTTATCAAGTTCTCTGTTGTCAAGGAGCGTAGTAAATGTGCTGGGGAACTCCCATTCCCTGACTTCCTTTGGACCTACTCATTCTGGTGCCGTCAGGAAGGAGAGCATGTTCTCGACTTCCAGGGCAATGGCTGGGATGCATCTGATTTCTTCTTTGCCTTCTTTTGCCTCTTTCTCTTCTCTGTCCATTTTGCCTGTCCTCCTGGCCTTCCTGCTGTCAAGTGGGTACGGGTCTGTGCCCATGAGGAGTTGTGCTAGTTTGACGGCTCCTTCTTCCTTGTTGTTTCCGTTGTAGTGTACTAGGACAAGTACTTCAGATAGTATGGAGTATAGGGACAAGTACTTCAGATAGTATGGAGCATAGGGACAATAGTTTCCCTCTGATGTCGGCGTCGATAAAGTCTTCTAGGTCAACCTGTATATCCTCTACATGGTCAATGGCTTGATTGTGTCTCCTCTGCCCCCTGGTTGCTGCTTGAATTTGTGGTAAGATTGCGGTTAGGACCAGTTGTGCGTCCTTCATTGCTGATTTTGCTGCGGATACTGCTTTCTTGTTAAGTACGAGAACAGACTAAGTCAGACCGTCGGCCGATCGGGTCGTGACAGTATTCCCCCCTTAAGGTCGAAGTCCTACGAGACCGTGGGAAGATCAGCAATTTCAAACTCCGCTCGAAAATAATGATGTGAAAATTTTCGCTTCTAACTTCTTCATCAACCCTTACCACCATCCTCAGCGCCTATCAGCAAATCACAAGATTACCTATGGCCAAAGATACCGAGCGCCGAATGGGAGAGTTGGTCGCCGACTGGAAGGCTCGGCTGGCTCGCCAGCGCAGGGAGAGGGAGGAACGCGAAGCGATGGAAAGGCGAAGGGCCGAGGAGGAGGAGGCCGAGGCCTTAGCACAGGCAGAGAGGGAAGAAGAAGAGGAGCGAAGGCGAGAGGAGGAGGAAAGGCGACGGGAGGAGGAACGGCGTAGACGGGAGGAGGAAAAGAAGAGGGCGCGGGAGCAGAGGTTGGCGGAGGCGGCGGCGAGGAAACGAGCGGCACAGGTTGCTGCCGAGGAGGAGCGGGGTCGCGAGCGACGGAGACGGGAGGAAGCGAGGGCAGGGCCCTCGAACCGGTCAACGTCGGCCTCGAGGCCACTAAAACGGATCCGTCGGGCGCTGTCGACCAACGACGACGAAGTACAAATCGTCAGCGAGCCAGAAGCCGACGCCGAAGGGGAGATCACTGGGCCCCCTGTCTCCCAGAGGGACTTCAAGGGCGGCCCAGGGAGGGAGTGTTGTCGATGCCTGGAGACGGGTCGGGCATGTATCCGATACCGCGGGCCCAAGGCCAGGTAAGTGTCGGTCGGCTTCTCGCGTGTCGGTGCTGACCTAGTGACAGGGTTCGATCCTGCAACCAGTGCCATCAAGATGGCAAGGGCTGCTTCCTGGCCACCGCAGAGGAGCAGGCGACGAGAGTGGATCGGGCGGCGAGGGAGGATCGGCCGACGTCGGGTTGGGCCGTCCCTACGAGCGACAGGAGCACCGAACTCCTGCGGGAGGCGAGGGAGACGAACGATCTCCTTCGCGAGATCAGTGACCAGATGGGTCACTTCGTCGAGGTCAGCAGGGAGAACGGGAACGCGATTCGGCGTTGCCTGGGTCGGATGAGGATGCAGGACTACCACCTGCAGGAGGTCCAGCAGGACATAAATGCCATCTGGCAACTGCTGGCCTCGATCGAGGAATTTGAGTCGGGCGAGTCGATCGGCTCGGTCGACACGGAGGACGGGGATGACGAGGACGATGATGAAGACGACGAGGACGAGGACGAAGAAGACGCGGGCGATGACGATGCGGTCCGGGCAGGGGTCGGGTCGGGCGACGTCGGGGCCGACATGGGCGTTGGGACGCTGGAGGAGGTGCCGAGGGAAGTAGAGGAGGTCGAAGGAGAAGGAGAAGGTGAGGAGGGTGTCGAGCGTGCGGTCGAGTGACTGTCGGGGCCGACTCCTCTTCAATTATCTTGATAATTTTGTTGTATATAGAAAATTGTATGACTTCTTGGGCAAGCAGTAAGAATGGAAAAATCATAAGGCAGACAAGGGACCAGGCTTAGCAGGATAAGCAGCATGAAAAGAAGCGACTAAGTCCGACGCATGGGTGAGCTCAGTTGCAGGGAGCCATGAAGATTCTTCGTCAGTGTCTTCATATCCCAACCAGATGACCTTGTAGAGAAGCGAACAGCGCCGACGTCGGTCGATCTTGGAGTCGACGATTTGGGCGATCTCATACTCCGGTTCGCCATCGATTTCGACTGGAGGTGGGGGCGATTCGGAGCGGTCGGGGAACGGGTTTGGAAGGGATGGCTCGAGCATGGAGACATGGAAAACAGGGTGAACTGCGCGCATGGAGTTGGGGAGTCGGAGTGTGAACGAATGGGAACCTGGTTGAGCAATAATCTCATAAGGACCAAGGTACTTCTCTGATAGCTTCTTGGACGGTCTGGTAGTTCGGAAGAACTGAGCCTTCACGAAGACCTTCTGTCCAATCTGGAAGTCGGGGGCTGGCAATCTTCGACTGTCGGCCGATCGCTTGTAGCGGACTTGGGCTGAGGCGATCTCTGACTTGAGCATCGCGTGGAGCTCGTCAAGGTCGATAGCGAATTGTCGGGCGCTTTCGGAGGCGACGTCTCGTTCGGGGTGGACCATAAGACTAGGATGGTAACCCTTATTAGCGAAGAATGGGGAGACACCAGTAGTAGCACTAGGAGCGTTGTTGTAGGCAAACTCAGCTAGTGGTAACAGCTCAGACCAGTTGTCCTGCTGGTAGTTGCAGTAGACCCGAAGGTATTGTTCCAGCGTTTGGTTCGTACGTTCCGTCTGTCTGTCGCCTTCGGGGTGATAACCGGAGGTGAAGTGCAGTTGCATGTCGAGTGTCTCTCCGAGGGAGCGGAAGAAATGAGAGACGAACTCGGAACCGCGGTCGGAGGTGACATGGGATGGAACACCATGCTTGGAGAACACATGAATGACGAAGAGTCGGGCGAGGTCGGCTGAGGTGATGGTGTCGAAAGTGGGAATGAAGATCGCTTGTTTCGAGAGTCGGTCAACAATGACCAGGATGGTGTCGAAGGAGGATGATTTCAGAAGCTTTTCGATGAAGTCGAGAGAGATAGAGTTCCAGGGTCGTTCAGGGATGGGGAGCTGCTTGAGGGTACCGTATGGTCTGTGGCGCTGCGACTTAGATCGCATACAGATAACACACGACTTACAGAAGTCCTTCACCATGGTCCGAAGGTCGGGCCAGGTGTATTCTTGTCGGACCAGTTCTAACGTCTTGTTCTGGCCAAAATGGCCGGCAAGGATGTGATCGTGTTTGTACTGGAGGACGCGAAGTCGGAGATTGTCGGTGTTGGGGACGTAGATGCGGTTGTCTAGTCGGAGGAAGCCAGCGGTGTCGATCAACCATCGGCCCTCGGGCTTAGCGAGGTGAGTTGCTGCTGTCGGGTCGGACGACAGACCAGCGAGAATGTCGGAATGCAGCTTTTCGAGGTCAATGATGGTGGCTGCGCGGAGGGTAGGGGCATGAAGGTATGTT
>QFDT01000007.1:5628-22997 GCA_003315915.1 Macrolepiota dolichaula | reverse complement strand
GTGAAGAGATCAAGAGATCAGATAGTAGATGGAGGATAAGACAGGCTAGGCTGTAGACAAGTTGTTAAGTCTGGGTCCTACAGATGCCAGACAGCTAGTTTATATACACAGAGGGCTAGGACCTGGGGCACTACCAGATAACCCCAGGAACTCTAGTCCTTACTAATTACATGGAGAAACTAATATCTCCTAGCCAATGGCATAAAACCCTTACTGATTGTTAACAATGACACCATATGACAACATAGATAAAGATCTTATCTTACTGATCATTCCAGAACCCTCTAGAACAATGAGGAGTGATAAACTACAGATGGCACAGATAATCAACACATGATACAGATAATAGTGATCAGCGCGTAGCTCCTGAACGGATGCATGCCCCGCAACGTCCCGGGTATCGTCAGAATGCGACGGATGAGGGCCTTCCAACGGTACTAAGTACGAGGTAAACGGCCCAGTATTTGGCGAGATATAATGTAAACAATGTATTTTGCCAAATCTATGACATTACCCTCTCTTTTGGTTTGAGCTCCATTGAGAAGTGATCCTAATGTCTAGGTTGAAGATTCCAGTATTCCTGTATCTTCTCCTTTGCATTCTGAAGGTTTGACTCCGGTTCCCATATATCATTTCCAGCATTAAAACCTTTCCATCTAACCAGGAACTCCTTCTTTTTCCTGCGAATACGATGTTGGAGAATCCTTTCGACTTCCCACTTGTCATGTCCACCAATTTGGATTGGAGGAGGGGTTGATGGTTTTTGTCCTGTAATGGTTGATTCCGAATAGGTGACCAATTTGCTAGCATGAAAGACTGGATGTATAGAACGGTAATGAGCTGGCATTCTCAGACAGAAGGTAACTGGGGACAACTTTTCAATGATTTTGAATGGTCCCTCATATTGTGGTCTGAGTGCTTGTTCTGTTGTCTGATAGTCCTTGAGGCTGAGTAGTACTTTGTCTCCAACCTTAAAAGGGACTTTCTGGACACCTTGGTCATAGTACCACTTCATCCTTTCTGCTGCAAGTACCAGAGCAGCTTTCACCTGCTCTTGTGCTTCTTGTCGTTAGTGAGCTATGTCATTCAGGTCAACATCAGTGGTTGCCTGGACAATAGGTCCTGCTTGTGGGTGCCGACCATACTCAAGGAAAAAAGGTGATTCCTTGGTATCTTCATATGCTTGGTTGTTGTATGCAAACTCTGCTGTTGATAGCAGGTCTGACCAGTTGATTAAGTTGTAATCAACATAACAACGCAAGTATTGCTCCAGTGCCTGGTTAACACACTTAGTCTGTCCATCAGTTTGAGGATGATATGCTGTGGACATAGTTGACTTGATACCCAATAAATGGCACCACTCTTGGAAAAGTTCAGCTAAGTACTGAACTCCTCTATCAGAGATGATTTGCAATGGCAGTCCATGTAAAGGATAAATCCTGTCATAGAGTAGTTGTGCCATGTCCTTTGAGGTGAACTGGTTGGTGATAGGGTGGAAATGAGCTCGTTTAGTTAACCTATCAACTACAACACAAATTGCATTGTAGTCATTAGACTCTGGTAGCTGAGTTATGAGGTCAGTGGAGATAATCTCCCAAGGTCTGTTAGGCACCTTGTTTGGAATGAGCGGTCCAAAGGGCTGCTGTGGGTGATTTTTCATCCGCTGACACATATCACAGCCTTTAACATAGTTCTTGACAAAAATAGACATACTAGGCCACTAATAGTTTCTGGAAACCAACTCATAGGTTTTCCATCTACCTGGATATCCTGCTGATAGAAGGTTGTGATGTGCTTGGACAATTTTGCGTCTCAAATGTTCATCTGTGCTCTTAGGGATATAGACTTTCCCTTTGTAGAGTAATAACCCATTCTCATAGTTCCAGTCCTGTAGTGACTTTCCAAATTCACAAGGACCTGACTGTAGAAGGAACTTGTAGTCTTTGGTGATACTGTCAGAAAGTAATGCTTGCTTGACCTCTCTTAGGATTTTGTTGTCGTTTATAAGTGATTCATGAATAGCTTCAATAGCATGAATAGCAAAAAATTCAGGCTTTAAGAGGATTTGGTTCTCATTATCAAAGTTTACCCCCTCTTCATGATCTGGTCTCCTGGACAGAGGATCTTCAGCTTGCATAGTTTTTCCTGGTTTGTGGTGTAGGGAATAGTGAAAACATGTGAGGTATAGTGCCCACCGAGCTTGTCTTCTTGTCAGTTTCTGTGCTGACTTGAAGTATGTGAGGTTTTGATGATCTGACCAGATCTCAAACTTTTCTAGATGTCCCTCTAGATAATGTCTGTATTCCTCTAAGGCCCTGATAATAGCAAGTAGCTCTTTGTCATAGATCTCATAGTTGCATTCATGAATATCTAATGACTTGGAGAAGTAGGCTACAGGATGCCATAGTTTGTCTTTAGGGTCCAATTGGAACAGTACTGCACCAGTTGCAAAGTTGCTAGCATCTGTTGACAGTCTGAAAGGGTTTTCATCATCTGGGATACGTAAAATGGGAGCTGTTGTGAAGGCCTCTTTCAGCGCCTCAAAAGCAGTCTGTTGCTCTTTCTCCCACACCCATGTTTGGTCTTTCTTGGTCAAATTTGTGAGTGGCTTGACAATCTTAGAAAAGTCTTTGATAAACCTGCGGTAGTAATTCGCAAATCCAATGAATGCCTGAACATGTTTGACCTTTGCAGGTACTGGCCACTCCAGAACTCCTTTAACCTTTTCTTTGTCCATTTCAACCTGGTTATGAGAAATGACCATGCCAAGATATTTCATACTTGTTTGCTCAAAGGAACACTTCTCTGCCTTAACAAATAGATCATTGTCTCAAAGCCTTTTCAGCACTTCTTTGACAATCTTCCTGTGTTCCTTCTGGTTATTCCCAAATATTAGGATATCATCCAAATACACCATGACCTGTCCTCTATGAATCAGATCACCCAGTATGTCATTCATCATGCTCTGGAATGTAGCTGGTGTGTTGGAGAATCCAAAGTACATAACCTTTGTCTCAAACAATCCACGTCTTGTGATAAAAGCTGTCTTCCACTCATCTCCCTCTTTGATACAAACATTGTTATATCCCTACCTGAGGTCAATCTTAGTGAAGATCAATGCTCAACTGAGTGACTCAATCAAGTCAGAGATTCTTGGAATAGGATAGCAATTCTTGACAGTGATATTGTTAAGGGTTCGGTAATCCATAACTGGTTGCAGGCTGCCATCTTTTTTTTTGACAAAGAAAAATGGTGCAGCAATAGGACTTGTAGAAGGCTGTATATAACCTTTGCAAAGTTCTTCATCAATCCATTTGTCAAGAGAATTTCTCTCCTTTGGTGAAAGTGGATAGACCTTAGCTGGCTTGGGAAGCATTGCGCCTTCCTCAAACTCAATTCCATGGTCATACTCTTTTCTGGTTGGCATACACTCTGATTTGACCTTTGAAAACACATCACCAAAGTCATGTAACCATCCTGGTACATGTTCTTTCCAGTTTTGTATGTCCTTGTCATCAAGCTCCTCATCTATGTCTTTGTCAAACATAGACGCTATCACCATAGCTTGTTGGCAATCATGAGGGTTGCTTGTGTCAACCCAATTGATGTGTGGATTATCCATGTCTTCATCACCTAAGTCATCCAATGAAGTATTCCATGGATTATCTGGATTGAGTTGAAGCTCGTTGGCACCAGCTTCTATATCTTGTGTTTTACGGGCTTTATTGGTACATGTATCCGGGCACCTGGTGAACTCCCATTCCCCTTTGTGCCAATCAATAGCAGGATTGTGCTTATGCAAGTATGAGTATCCAATTATTATATCTTTGCTCCCAAGTTGAGTAACAAAAAGATAGTGTGTGGACTTGTGAGCACCAATCTCAACATAGGCACAGACATATTTGTTAATTTGTCCAGCTTGATTTGGAGTTCCATCCACATTAATAACTCTATATGGAGATGTGTTAGGAACCCGTCCAAAAATCTTCCGGACAACTTCCGCTGTCCGTTAAGCTTTCCCCATAGCAACAGGATCTCGGCTCCTGCGCCACCATTCAGCCACAGCACTCCGTCGGTCCGATATCACCTCTCCACTCTCCCGTGGCCTTATCCCCTTGGACTTCCCTCCTCTCGGTTACTCGGGCATCTCGGTTGCTGTTCCTCTGGCGACCTCGGCTATTCGGTTTTCTTTTAGTTCCCAGACCTTCCTATTCTGTCTTATTTTTTATCTGATCCTTGTATCTCCTCCGTCCCTCCAAGTTTCCTCCATAGCTTACTCATTCGCTCCGTGTCCACATGTTAGCTACAACTTCTTATTCCTTTGTTTTCCTTTGTCTTCCTTTGTCTCTATCTATTCCTTTGTCCATTATTCCTATGTAGTATGTCATTAGTAGACCTTATGATTAGTACTACTCTCTTATCTGCTGTAGTATATAAACCTAGTCTACTACATTTGTATTCTCCAGTCTGATAATCGACTTAGATTTCCTCTCCTAACTTGTGTCCGAACCCTCCGTCTGTCCGCCTCCGTCTTCGGACACTCCCAGTCTCTCCCTCCCTCTGTCTTTCCTCCCTCCGTCTTTGGACGACCCTCCGCCTTCGGGCGTTCCTGTCCTTGGTTCTCAAGTGAGACCATCGCGATACCGAGAGGGGCGCAACACATAAGTTGAAGCCAAGGTCTCGCCCCCTCCGCTTCGTCTCCAACATCTGCTCCGACGTCCGGTGTTCGAGTCTTAACAAGATGCCAATTTATTAGTAGCCAGGTTCTTTTGTTTGACAAACTCTCTGTCAATGAAGTTTGCTGTGGCTCCCAAATCAACTAAAGCCTTGGTCTGCACTTTTGTGCCATATACCCATAGTGTAACTGGAATTTTGAACAAAGAAGTCTTGTTGCGCAATGTATTAATTACACAAGATTCCAGTACTACTTCAGAACTATCTGAGCCAACATTGGGTACACTACTCCCTGACTGTAGATCGCAGACATTATCCTCTACAGTCCCTCGGGAAAATCCATCTGAGCTCTTCCTTTAAGCTTTTTGGAGCCTGTTGGCTTTCTGGATTCCTTCTGCACATCATTGATCTGTGCTATAGCCTTTGTTTCAACAGGCGTAGAATCAAGAAGGTCTTCAATAGTCACGCTGTTGATGTTAAAGTCCTCAGAAAGGGGTTCTGGGTCTTCATCATCCATAGAGTTGAGCATTTCCACAAGTCTTGCCTTGAAAGACTTGGTTTTATTTGCACTATTGTAAGATCCAGATGACAATGGAGTGATCTTAGAAGTTGAAGCCGGTGTTGATTTTTGGGGATGTTTGTTTTCGTTCCCTGGTTTGTCATAGCAATCATTGGTGTTGTGGGTTTTACTCTTGGACTTATGTCCTTTCCCAGCACAAATCTGACAATACCATTGTGCTTTCTCTTGCACACTGGCTTCCTGGACTTTCTTCTTCTTTGCTTGGTCTATTTCCATAGCATTCGGATCCTTGTTGCCACTACCACTTGTATTTCTACTGTTGCCAAAAATAACACCCTGTGCCTTCTCTGGATGGAGTAGTTTATAAGCCTTAAGTAAGAGCTGGAGATAAGCATCCCAGGTCTTAGGAGTCAAATTGTTGATCTCATATATGACAAGTGATTTTTGCAACTCATCAGGGATCACCTCCTTCAACTTGTCAATGTGGACTTCATTAGGATATTCAACAATCCTAGCCAGAGTACTCTAATGTTCCACAAATTTGACAAAGTTCTTTTTGGCCAGCTCTTTATTCGTCCAGATAGCAGTTAACTCTTTCTTAGCCCCTTCCTTATCTTTCCTAAGTCCATAAATGTTCTTTAACTCCTTAACAAAGTCATCCCATGTCCCAAGTGCTTCACCAGTTTGGACCTTGACAAAGTAGTCCTTCATGTAAGTGCTGGCTGGTGAGTGCAAGCGAGTGAGGGCACAAATAATCTTCTGCTGATCGGTGACAACACCAGATGCAGCACAGAAAAGAGCAATCTGATTCAGTCAGTCCTCCAACTGCATCTTATTCTCAGAGCCAGCAAACGTTGGTGGTTCTGGAATTCTGGTTTTTGCAACACCAGCATTGACGTCTGCAGGGAGTTTGTTTACTTGACCTTGAAGATTGTTGACTTGTGCACCCAAATTGTGATAGGACGCAACAGTAGCCTCAAGGAGGGTAATGTGGTTGTATGCCATCTCCAGGGCAGCATTGTAATGACTAGTTAATTCATTGATTTGGTCATCAATGTATTCCTTGATTAACTCAATGTTGGTGACATGGGCATTGCAAAGCAATTGAGCCATGACCCTTTTGTTGAAGTACGACGGCTTATCTGTAGGATCTAGAATGGTCCAGGGATAATGGCAGTGTATAAGGTGTAACTCGACAAGGGAATCAACCTTGTCGAGTCAAGACTATATATGAAAACTACAGGCACACAGACCAACTATACAGTTTATGATCGGAAATTCCTGCGATAAGAAAACACAAAATAAATCCAAAATAAAATGAAAATCAAATATAACTCCAAGGCTGCCAAGATGCCCGAGATGCCCGAAACCGAACAGATTACCTCTTAACACCTTTGACAAGGTTCATCAGGTACTAATCCACTTCCCCACCAATTTTCAACAGCTGCCGCAAGATTGTATTTATTGGCCCATTTTTTTAACACTCTGGATCTGATGTTGTAGGCTCCAGATACTTTCTCCCTGCGCATTGGGAGGTCGCCAATGCATTTGTCGCATACAAGTTTGAAAAGGTTGAACAGCCTGTTGCCAAGGCTAGAACAATTGAGGTCCAGTCGTTTGTTGACAACATGTTTGAACCACTCGGTGATAGCTTCAAGTGAAAATTTGATGGCATTAACATCCCCTACTTGGACATTATCTCTCTCCATAAACCAGTTCATCCCATCCTGTTGAAAGGTAATCCGTGCATATTTGGTCATCTCGGGGATATTGGCCTTCTTGGTCACTATTTGATTATGTAATATTTCTCTGTCATTTCTTGTGTCTTTTGTGTCGTGGGAATTTCCAATCATGAACTATATAGTTGGTCTGTGCACCGTAGTTTTGTGTATACAGTCTGTACTTGACAAGGTTGACACCTTGTTGTGTTGTACCCCAATACTACACCTTTTGTTGAATTACGACCACGCGTCTGTGAGTTCTCAGTGACTGGGGACCAAAGCAATGTATAAGGTGCAACTCGACAAGGTATTCAACCTTGTCGAGTCCAAACTATATAGTAAATACAATGGCGCACAGACCAACTATACAGTTCTGATAAAGTTCTTCTCGCGATATAAAAACTAAAAGAAAAACAAAATGAAAAGAATATTGAATAATAACGCCGAGATGGCCGAGATCCCCGAGAAGCCCGATACCGCGTGGATTAACTTCTAACACCTTTGTCCCTGGTCACCTAGAACCTTCAACAGGTTATCACCAGTGTCTTATTTTAACACATCTGCTACTAATTTTTTGATGTGGGGTGGTGTGGGCCCTAGTTTGGGGTTAGGGTTTGGTTTAGAGTTGGCACTGGGGTTGTCACTACACGTGTTGGGTTCATGCTCAACATGCAGCATACCTGCAGCAGTTGGTAGGGGAGGGAGGGAGTCAGCAATGTTGTTGGCCCATGCAATAACACTGGATGGGAGAGGGGGGGCCTGATGATGTGTAGTGTACTGTTGAGCCAGTATTAAAAAAGATGAGGGGACATATTAGTGTCCATGGTTAGTGTATTGCCGCCTACAGGGAAGTTGGTAGTTTGAGCGATGTGGTTAGAATCCTATGAATGTGTAGATTTATTAGGAGAGGATGCAATGGACGTGTTGTTATCTTGTAAGTCAATCCTCAATGCTTTGTAAGTGATGGATTGGGTAGGTGAGTTGGGACTGCGACCTCTCTTTGAACCAATAGAAGATGTTGGTGAGCTTGGTTTGAATGGGCCTTTGGAGGCCGCTCTAGGAAGTTGTATAGCAGATCCAGTACCAGTCTGGAGGTGCATAACAGGTTGAGTGTCAACGGAGGAGGAATATCTACCAGGCTTGCTGTCTGGGATTTCTTCTTGCAAGAATTCTTGAGACCCTTCTCATCTAGCAGAGATGCCCAAAGTGCTACTAAATCTTCTCAAACTGTGGCCTGCTCTCTTTTGTACACTCTTGGCCTTCATAGTGCACTAAACTTTTGCAATATAATGAAGTAGTAAACTGCTCTTAAAGGTGATAATGATGGTTACTGGAAAAGGAAGGTGTTGAAGCCCATACTCTCTAGAACACTGTAAAGCTTCTTACTCCACTGTCTGGCAGCTTGTTTGAGACCATAGAGCAATTTCCTGAGTCTACAGACTATATTTGGTCCTCCCACATGATAACCCTCTGGCTGCTTTATATAAATCTCCTCTTTGAGCTCTCCATAGATAAAGGCTGAGGAGATATCAACAGAATGGTGTGAGTAGCCCTCCTGAGCTGCCAGAGCCATGATAAGTCTCAGAGATGCAGGACAAAATGTGGGGGCAAAAACTTTGGTGTAGTCATAGCCAGGACGTTAAGAATAGCTCTTTGCGACTACTCTAGCCTTGTAGCACTCCACTGTTAAAATAAGACACTGGTTGGGACCTATTGAAGGTTCTGAGTGACCAAGGATAAAGGTGTAGTATTAGGGTGCAATGCGACAAGGTGTCAACCTTGTCAAATACAGACTATATAGCTAAAACTATAGCGCACAGACCAACTGTATAGTTCTTGATTGGAAATTCCAGTGACACAAAACTCACAAGAAATCACAAACAATATTACATAATCAGATAATGTCAGAGACAGCCAATATCCCCGAGATGGCCAAACACACACAGATTACTATTATTCCCTTGGGGTTATCGTGTACTATAATATCCATCCATTCCTATCATTGCCCTGCTTGTCATGGACCTGTTATCCTTCTGTTACTTCTCTACCTGCAACTACCCCACTGTTTACTCAGCTACTATGTCATATTTACTCAGCCACCATTATAGACTCTCCAGTAGGAATACCCCAGTAGTATATATACACCTAGATACTCTGCTGTATTCCTTACGCTTTACCAACTCATTGATTCCCCTTCTCGACTCTCTCTTTGCCCTCAAGTCTTCATTACTTGTTGCAACCTGAGTTGATCACTTAGGAAGGTTGTAATATTTGGTAAAGCATCTACAACTCACCTTGCAGAAGAAGGCCATTGTGTATGAGCCTTAGTGGACCTGCTTCTAGAGACAGGACCAGAGAGCCGACACCAGCACTAGCAGAGGAGACTACCTCTGAAGAAGAGACCACATTGGAAGAAGAAACCACCAAGGAAGAATTCTCGGACAAAAAATTTTAAGGCAATGATAATGCCAACGGACCGCCAGACACAGAAAGCGACTACACAGACAGCAACACAGAAGAAATGTCTGACCAGGAAACAGCACCAGTAGCACCTGCAGTAGGCCACAGAAAATTGCTCGTACTGGAGCCAGGGTTCTTTGATGGAACCAGAAGTAAATTCAAAGATTGGTGGAGAGCCACCTTGCTATTTTTGAAATTCAACAGAATTGAAGGGGCTAACAACAAGGCCACAGCAGTACTTGCACGCCTCAGGGGAGGGACAGCAGGACAATTTGCCTCAATGAAACTAGCACAGTTGGGAGGCAAGGATGATACAGTCAAAACACCGCTGACTACCTTGTGGAATTTAGGGTACTCAAGATCAAGGCCTGCACAGACAATGCACACGCACTTTTCCTCCTCAAAAGAAACATATGCCTGGACATAATCAAGACCATACTGGGATATCCGGCAGAAGGGATGCCCCACACTTACGACAAATGGGTCAAAGCAATATTATTGGTTGGGAAAGGATACGAGTCAACAGAGTCTAGAGACAGACACACCTCATCAGGCATCACATATGGAGGAATGGGTCAACCCATGGAGATAGGACGACAGGAATCCAGAGGACCCAAATGCTACAACTGCGGCATCAATGAACACATGGCAAAGGAATGCAGGAAGCCGAAGAAGAAAAGAGGAGGATGCTTCAACTGTGGAAAAGATGGCCACATTGCCAGGAATTGCAGAGCATCTAAAAAATCCCAGAACAGGGGGATAGAGAACGACAAAGAAGAAGGAACCGAGTAGGGTTTTGTTGAATGGTCTGATTGAGTGCAAAATTGAGACCCCATGTATCTAACTTTTCTTCTAAATCATACGTCATTCCACAAAGAAGAAAAGGAGCATGAGAACTTTTGATCAAACCGACAATTACAACCAAGACAGGAATGAAGAGAGTCAAAGCAATCATTGACACAGGATGCATGGACACATGCATTGGCAAACAAATGGCAAAAGAACTACAACTTGTTATGGTTCACCTAGAGGGCACCACAAGGATGGCTGCTAGGCTAGTCAACACTGAAGGTGTTGAATTACGATCGCGCGTCTGTGAGTTCTGAGTGACTGGGGACCAAAGCGATGTATAAGGTGCAACTCGACAAGGTGTTCAACCTTGTCAAGTCCAAACTATATAGTGAATACAACGGCGCACAGACTAACTATACAGTTCTGATAAAGTTCTTCTCGCGATATAAAAACTAAAAGAAAAACAAAATGAAAAGAATATTGAATATTAACGCCGAGATGGCCGAGATCCCCGAGAAGACCGATACCGTGCGGATTAACTTCTAACAGAAGGATCACTTCAACGATCACCTTCAGCTGACAACACTTGGTTGTCCTGGAGTACTGAACAGAGACTGATATCTCCTGCTGTTGACAGACAGGAGAACACTAAGTTCACTCAAGGGAATGCAACGATAAAGTTGTATTCAAGAGAGAGGGAGATAGGACAAGCATAGAAAGGAGGGAGGTAAACAAGAGGTTGAAGCTAAAGCTTCAACTACAGAATAGTCCATTATTTATACATTTTGAGATACTTCTGGTTTTACTATTTTGTCCATTGCTCACTAAGATGAAACACTACTGACGGGATCAGAAGGAACGTCAGAACAAGATGGTGTTCTGGGAATGGAAGCTTGTTGTGAAATGGAAAACGACGGATCTACAGAATCCGTACTATCGGAGTTCTCTTGATCTGAAGGCAATGACGATGTGGAGAAGTGGCTGATAGAAAGATCAACAGGAGAGTCAGTCCAGCGAAGGTTGTAGGGTTGGCCCATCAGGTACGGGTGGGTGAAGGACATATCTCTGACGATCTGCCTCCATCCATAGTTGTCAGCTCCGGTGAGTGCGGGCCGAGTGATCATAGTCTTGTAGAGTCTGTGCCAATAGATATGGATAAAGGGCGAATTATCCCATACTTGGCAAAGGTGGTGGTTGAGGTACTGGGACTTGTACCAAGGAGGTGGAGGGGTTCCGTGTGGAGAGGTAGATCAGCCCGGTACTTCTTTGTAGTCCGGAATGTCAAGGAGTTCAAGGTGCCACTTGTATAACCAATGCAGGGGGTTCGTCGTTGAGACCATAACACAACTACCCATGACACCACTGGAAAACCCAAGGATGGTGTACAACACAGACAGAACAACCCAGAAGCTGGTCACAGAAAAGGCCATATTCAAGATGGCAATTGGAAACCACACAGAACACATGGAGGCACAGATATCAGACATACAATCAGCGGAGCTATTTTTGGGTCACGACTAGATCATGGCACACAATCTGGAAATAGATTAGAAGGCAGGACGGATCAACTTTACGAGATGCCCAGAAAGATGCAAGATATGACATGGAAACTGGGAAAAACACAATTGTACAACAAAAACGGAAGAAGTCAAAGACAACATTGAGAAAACCACAGACCCCACAAAAGCCAAAGACCTACTGCAATACCTGCAATGATTTACCCACCTATTCAACAAGAAGAACTTTGACAAACTGCCAACACCAAGTGAATGGGATCACAAAATTGACCTGACAGAAACAGCACCCAAAGACATGAACACCAAGGTGTACCCCATGACAGTCAAGGAGAAGGAAGAGCTCCAAGAATTTGTAAAGGAAAATCTCACCTCAGGACACATCAGGCCATCCAAATCCCCATACACCACACCATACTTCTTCATACCCAAGAAGGATGGTAGCAAGAGGCTGTGTCAAGACTAAAGGAAGCTGAACCAACATACAATCAAGGACAAGACACCACTACCCCTGATAGAAGAGGTTATCAACAAGCTGAAAGATGCAAAGTATTTCAACAAGCTAGACATTATATGGGGATATAACAATGTCAGGATAAAAGAAGGACACAAATGGAAAGCGGCATTTGTCACAAACGAAGGACTATTTGAACCAATGGTCATATTCTTTGGAATGTGCAACTCCCCAGGGACATTTCAGCAGATGATGAACTGTGTATTCAGGCAGTTACTACAGGAGGGCATCCTAATCAACTACATGGATGACTTTGTGATACCAGGAAAGACAAAGGAGGAGCTGGCAGAACAAACATGCAGATTCCTGGAGATAGCAGAGAAGCACAACCTATACTTCAAAAGAATGAAGTGTATGTTTGACGCAATGGAAATACCAATCTTGGGCACCATTGTGGGAGATGGCAAAGTAAAGATGGAGGGGGAGAAAATAGAAGCAGTACAAAACTAGCCAACCCCAATAAGCATCAAGGGAGTGGAATCATTCCTAGGATTTGCAAACTTTTACCAAAGATTCATCAAGGGATTCAGCGCAATTGCAGCACCACTACACAAGGTCAAGGGCAATGCAGGATGGATGTTGGAAAAAGAACAACAATGTGTTGAATTACAACTGTGCGTCTGTGAGTTCTAGATGACCAGGGACCAAAGCAATGTATAAGGTGCAACTCGACAAGGGGATCAACCCTTGTCAAGTCCAAACTATATAGTAAATACAACAGTGCACAGACCAACTATACAGTTACTGATAAGGTTTTCTCACAATATAAAAAACTAAAAGAAAAACAAATAGAAAAGATATTGAATAATAACGCCGAGATGGCCAAGATCCCCAATGTGCCCAAAACCGAACAGATTACCTCTTAACACAACAAGCATTCAAAGAGCTCAAGAAAAGGATAACGGAGAAACCAGTGTTAGCTTTACCACAGGACAAAGGACAGTTCAGGATGGAAGTAGACACATTGGGATACACAGTGGGAGGAGTGCTCTCCCAGCTCCAACACAACAAGTGGCACCCAGTAGCATTCATGTCAAGAACCATGAACCTAGCAGAAAGGAACTACAAAATCTATGACAAGGAATCACTTGCCATTATGGAAGGCCTCAAGAAGTGGAGACAATATCTACTGGAAGCCAAGGAACCATTCAAAATCTGGACAGACTATGAAAACCTGAAGTACTACAAGGAACCCCAGAAACTTAATGGACAACAAGCCCGATGGTACCTCAGATTACAAGACTATGACTTCACGCTCAGACACATCCCAAAAAAGACTAACACCAAAGTGAATATCCTATCCAGGAGGTTACAAGGAGATGAAGAACCCAAACCAAAGGTCACTGTGCTAAAGGAGAACATATTCATCAGAAGAACTGGAAGCAAACACCTGACACCACCCATACAAATGCTCCAAACCAAAAGCTACCAGATTACACCAAAAGAAGAATGGTACACAGAAATAAGAAAAGGTTGACTCGACGGACAAGTATACAAATGGGCAAAAGAAGAGCCACTGCGCACGACTACTATGGACAGAATAACATACCAAGACGATTGCATATGCAAACCTTCAAGAAAAGATCCTTGCAGAACACCACAATCCACCCAACGTCAGACATCCAGGACAAAAGAGGATGCTAGACCTTCTCAAGAGGTCGTACTATTGGACTGCAATGAAAAGAGACGTACAGAAATTCATAGAAGGATGTGACAGCTGTCAAAGAAACAAGATACTACGCCACAAGAAGACAACCCCATTACACCCCATACCTTGTTGAATTACGATCGCGCGTCTGTAAGTTCTAGGTGACCGGGGACCAAGACGATGTATAAGGTGCAACTTGACAAGGTATTCAACCTTGTCGAGTCAGAACTATATAGTAAATACAACAGCGCACAGACCAACTATACAGTTACTGATAAGGTTTTCTCACGATATAAAAACTAAAAGAAAAGAAAATAGAAAAGATATTGAATAATACGCCGAGAAGGCCGAGATCCCCGAGATGACTGATACCGCATGGATTAACTTCTAACATACCTCTGGCAGAAGGACCATGGACCAAAATCACAGTTGACATGATCGGACCACTACCAATGTGTTAAGAGGTAATCCGTTCGGTTTCGGGCACATCGGGGATCTCGGCCATCTCGGTGTCATTATCCAATATTCTTTTCATTTTGTTTTTCTTTTAGTTTTTATATCGCGAGAAGAACTTTATCAGAACTGTATAGTTGGTCTGTGCGCCGTTGTATTTACTATATAGTTTGGACTCGACAAGGTTGAATACCTTGTCAAGTTGCACCTTATACATCGCTTTGGTCCCCAGTCATCTAGAACTCACAGACACGCAGTCATAATTCAACATATTCACCCCTTTTATCATCCTGTAGAGCTCAAATTTTCGCTCCCAGCTGGTTCTCTGCCCAGGATTTGTAGGATTTGAATGCTTCGAAGGCCTCAGACTTGGCCTTGAGTAGGTAGACTGCTCGGAAACGCGTAGAATCGTCAATAAATGTGATCCAGTACTTGTATCCTGAGTGGGTAGAGATTGGGAGAGGGCCATGCAAGTCTGAGTGCACCAGATCGAGTGGGGAGCGATTGTGGCTTGTAGATGGAGGGAATGGGTTTGCATGCATCTTCCCAGCAAGGCAGGGCTCACAGATTGGGTCTGGGGACGCTTTAGAGTCAATTTTGAGGCCAGAAACAAGTTTTTGAGCGATTATCTTCTTCACATCAGTGTAATTATGGTGAATAAAGCGTCAGTGCCATAGGGAGAGGTCTGCTGGCAGTGTAGAGATTGAAAAAGCATTCTCAGAGGCCACTGTGAAGCCATCAAGGATTGCTGAGTTGTTGGAGTGGATTGTGGCCGTAAAAAGCGTCTTATCGTTGCATTTGAAGGTCATAGCATGCTTGCTGATTGAGATATTGAAGGACTTATGACGAGTGAGGTAGAGACAAGCCAATAAATTTGTTTTGAGATCTGGAACATGCAAAACTCGCGAAAACTCGACATCCCTCACTTCAATTCCCTTCAAACTCGGCCTGAATACCACTGAACCTATCCCGCACGTGTATACAATCAAATTATCCACCAAACGAATCGGAATCTTGCAGGAGGTGTAATTCTTGAACCAGTGCTTGTGGGGAGTCATATGAGATGTGGCCCCTGTATCTGCCAGCCAATGGAAGTCAGCATCAAGCTGAAGCAGTGGGGAGAGAGAGGAAGGGGTAGAAGATGATCTGGCACTTGCATTGCCTGCAAACTCGCTCGTTTGGTAGGCTGAATCACTCTCTGCAGCACTCGAGGCATCCCTGGACGAGTCCTGGGCCTTGTTGGCGCGATTTCAGCGATATTTGGGCTTCTTAGTGTCCTCCTGGGCCTGTTTCTTCGCCTTGGCATATCCCCAGCAGTGTAGGATCTCGTGGCCGTTCCTGCCGCAAAATTCGCAGGTTTTCGGCGCTGTAGGAGGCGTAGAATGTGAAGGGGAAGGTGTGTAGCGTGTTGCGAACGCCTGGGACGTGCTGGGAAGCTCAGAGGCTCGTTTTCGACATTGTATGTCTTCAGTAACAAAGGCCTGGTGGATGGTGGCCTTGTCGAGCTTGTCTAGCAGCAGGAGCGATGAGGAAAAGGAGGAAAAGTCGTCAGGGAGGGCTCTGATGAGAGCCATAGATGCTAGCTCATCATCTAAGTCCTCCAGAGTGAATTTCATGGGCCGAAGATCCTTGATTTTGCGAATACAACCCTCTACTCTGTTGATAAGAGACTGCAGGGACTCATCTTCGAGTTTTCGAGTGGAGAATAGGTCCTCATATGCATTAAATTGCATTCCGGGACGCTTTTGGAGGTGTACATCCTGCAGGGAGCTCCACATCTTCACAGGATTGTCCTGGATGTTGTTGAAGTGTACCCTCTGACTGGATTCCACCATCAAGTACAGCCAGCCTGCTGCCTTGTCTACCTTTGCTTCCCAGGCCTCCTTAGCAACAATTTCAGCATTGGTGGGAGTGGTAGATGTGGTGGGACAAGGTGTGGCTCCCGAAACAATTTTCCAGAGGCCAGAGGCTCATAACCATGCCTCCATTTCGCCGGACCAGGTAGTGTAGTTGGTAGCGTTCAATTTCTTGAAGTTAGGTGAGCCTGATGCCATTATTGAGAGTGGGAGAGTGAAAACAAAATTGGAGAAGAGAGGGGAGGGATTAATAGAGGAGATAGTGTGGAAATGAAGTGGATAAATTAAATGTGCGTTTTGACGTCGTTAAAGCGCGGGGTGTTAGAAGTTAATCCGCGCGGTATCGGGCTTCTCGGGGATCTCGGCCATCTCGGCGGTATTATTCAATATTCTTTTCATTTTGTTTTTCTTTTAGTTTTTATATCGTGAGAAGAACTTTATCAGAACTGTATAGTTGGTCTGTGCGCCGTTGTATTTCATTATATAGTTTGGACTCGACAAGGTTGAAAACCTTGTCGAGTTGCACCTTATACATCGTCTTGGTCCCCGGTCACTTAGAACTTACAGACGCGCGATCGTAATTCAACACGGGGCCCATAACCTGTTGATGCTAGCGCATAGAGGGAACAATGACGGTCCTAACGGTGGTCAAAATGAGCCGATCTATTAAGTATTAACTGCAGTATGCTGCAGACAACTATAAGAAGCTAAACTTAACATTCTAATTATAACTACTCACCTGCAGACAACTATAAGAAGCTAAAGGCTTCAGAAGCGTCCACAGGCAAGTTCTACACTAGCTGAGGTAAGCAGGACATGTGACAACTGATAAGACATCACCAAGTCCATATCTAAATCACCAACTCATCTAGTGATCTCCAAGACTGTCAGGAGCAATCCTAACACTATCATGGTTTTGCTTTGTTTCATCTCCTTTTTGTTGAAGTACAACGGCTTATCTGTAGGATCTAGAATGGTCCAGGGATAATGGCAGTGTATAAGGTGTAACTCGACAAGGGAATCAACCTTGTCGAGTCAAGACTATATATGAAAACTACAGGCACACAGACCAACTATACAGTTTATGATCGGAAATTCCCGCGATAAGAAAACACAAAATAAATCCAAAATAAAATGAAAATCAAATATAACGCCGAGGCTGCCGAGATGCCCGAGATGCCCAAAACCGAACGGATTACCTCTTTTTTTTTTTTTTT